>SRMA01026569.1:458533-470482 GCA_007224835.1 Danionella cerebrum
GGAAACATATGAAGAGCTGCTGGGAGCTGCGAAGCTCCCCGGTTCTGTCCAAGTAGATCCGAAGAGCTCGCACAGGACATAACGAACCCTGGGCTAGTTCTGCCTCCTCCCGGGGCAGAGCTTGCAGGGGCACCACCTAGTCCCGGAAGGGGACGGGTGGGACCTTGGGGATGAATCCGGGCCCGGGTCTGATGGTAACCAGAGTGTCGCCAGGGCCGAATTCCAGGCAGGATTCGTCGGCGGACAGTGCCTGGAGATCTCCCACCCTCTTAATTGAGGCCAGAGCGAGCAGGAGTGCGGTCTTCAGTGAGAGGACGCGCAGCTCCGCAGAGTGCAACGGCTCAAAAGGAGACTTCCGCAGCCCAGACAGGGCGACGGAGAGGTCCCAAGAGGGAACAGAGGGGGGTCTAGGCGGCCTGAGACGCCTAGCTCCCTTGAGAAATCTCACCGTCAGTTCGTGGCTGCCCACTGATTTCCCTTTGACCCGAAGGTGAAAGGCAGAAATAGCGGCGGCGTAGACCTTGAGGGACGAAGGGGACAGCCCCCGATCGAACCTCTCCTGGAGAAAGGTCAACACGACTCTGATGGGGCACGACCCGGGGTCTTCCTGGCGGGAAGAGCACCACTCGACGAACCGACCCCATTTACCAGCGGAGCATGCTCGAGTAGAGGGTGCTAACGCGTGGTCCAAAGTTCTCACCACGGAGGGTGGTAGAGGCTCGGGGTCCACCGTGGACAGATATGCCATACGTGTAGGGCCCAGAGGTCTGGCCGCGGGTGCCTGTATCCCCCCCCTGAGTAAGGAGGTCTGGACTCAGAGGGATCGGCCAGGGGGGGCTGTCACGAGCGCGACGAGGTCTGGGAACCACGCTCTGTTCGGCCAAAAGGGGGCGATCAGAAGCAGTTCGTGCTCGTCCTCCCTGACCTTGCACAGTAACTGCTAGAAGGCTCACTGGGGGAAACGCATATAAGCGTTTGTTCCTGGGCCAGCAGTGTGCCAGCGCATCTGTCCCGAGAGGAGCCAGGGACAGGGAGTAGAAAAGCCGGCAATGGGTGTTCTGGCGGGAGGCAAACAGATCTATGTGTGCCTCGCCGAAGGTGTCCCATATCTGCTGAACAGCCCGAGGATGGAGTCGCCATTCTCCTGCCGTGGGGTGGAACCTGGACAGTGAATCCGCGATCCGGTTGCACTCTCCGGGGATATAACAGGCTTTGAGCGACAAAAGTCTGCTCTGACTCCAGTGGAGCAGTCGTTGGGCGAGGTAGTGCAGAGCACGGGAGCGCACACCACCCTGGCGGTTGATGTACGCTACTACCGCAGTGCTGTCGGTCCTGACCAGCACGTGCCGCCCCCGAAGGAGCGGGCAGAAGCGCCGTAGCGCTAGAATGACTGCAACTAGCTCGAGAGGGTTTATGTGCCAGCGAGAGCGTCTTCCGGTCCAGGCACCGGATTCTCGGTGGGAACCGCACACAGCGCCCCAACCGGTCTTGGAGGCATCGGTGGTGACCACCACACGGTTAGGGTGGCTCGAAACAGGCACCCCAGACCTCAGAAAGCACTCCGTCTTCCAGACCTTCAGGTAAGGGAGCATGTCTGCCGTGGGCAGACGTAGCGCTCCCTGACGCCATGCCCAACTCGGAACTCGCGAGAGAAGCCATGGCTGCAGTGGTCGCATACGCAGGAGCCAGAGTCGAATGACTGGGGCTGCGGCTGACATATGCCCCAGGAGCCTCTGAATTAGCTTCAGTCTGACCCCTGGTCGAGAGGACACCGCGAAGAGTGCGGTCAGCAAGGCCCTGGTGCGTTCTACCGATAATCGCGCCAGCATACTCTCGGAGTTCAGCTCCATCCCGAGAAAAGAGATGACTCTCACGGGGGTGAGGTGGCTCTTTTCCCAGTTGACCTTCAGACCCAAGCGGTTTAAGTGCGAAAGCACCTTGCCCTGGTGTCGGATCAACTGGTCTCTGGACGAGGCTATGAGAAGCCAGTGGTCGAGGTAATCCAGGATCCGAATGCCTGCCCGGCGGAGCGGGGCTAGCGCGGCCCTGACGACCTTCGTGAAGGTGTGAGGGGATAGGGCAAGACCGAAGGGTAAGACCTTGTACTGGTAAGCATGGCCCTCGAAACAGAACCTGAGAAAGGGTCTGTGTCTCGGTACCACTTCTACCTGAAAGTACGCGTCCTTCAGGTCGATTGTTGCGAACCAATCTCCAGGACGGATGCACGGTAGAATGCAGCGGACCGTCAGCATCTTGAACCGGTACTTGGCCAGGTGCGGTTTAGACGCCTCAAATCCAAGATTGGTCGCAGCCCGCCTGCTTTCTTGGGGACCAGGAAGTATGGGCTGTAAAACCCTCGTTCCATATCGGCTGGGGGTACCGGCTCGATCGCACCTTTTGTTAAAAGGGCATCGATCTCCTCTCGCAGGAGTGAGGCGCCTGTTCGTGGAACAGGAGTGTGAAACACACCTCGAAACCTGGGGGCGGACACGAACTGAATCGTGTAGCCCTGCCGGATTGTCCGGACCACCCACTGTGAGACCCCGGGAAGCTTCCGCCAGGCTCCCAGGTAAGCTGACAGGGGTCGTGGTCGGGACATGCCGATGGTCCCCATGGCGGGGCCGCCCGGAGGCGGACTTGTGGGCGGAATCACCAGGGGAGGACCCTGGGAGATGGTCAGATGAGGGCAGGGGTGGTGTGCCCCCGAAGGAAGTGAGTTCTATCTTTGACACAATAGGTGCCGCCGTCCCGGAGGACGGCAGCGAGGAGTGTGTGGTGGACTCCGCACCCCCCTGGGGGAGCTGGGTCGATGACCAGACCCAAAGACGAGCTCATTTCCTCCCGAGTCGCCAACCTCAGGGGCGCTTCTTCGTGGAAGCCCTCGTCTGCCGTCGAGAACCCTCTGAGGTTGACTGCGACTTTCGTCGTGTGGGGGTCTTCCTCGGACCAGAGGTCGAAGGCTGAGACCGTGACGAGAGTCGCTCTCTTTGGCGTCGCACAGGCGGAGAGGGGTC
The DNA here is from genome assembly GCA_007224835.1 of Danionella cerebrum. Classification (NCBI taxonomy): domain Eukaryota; kingdom Metazoa; phylum Chordata; class Actinopteri; order Cypriniformes; family Danionidae; genus Danionella; species Danionella cerebrum. The sequence goes on from SRMA01026569.1 coordinate 461,548, forward strand.
CGGCACAGAAGCGGCAGGAGCCCGCCGCTTCCGACGCGGGACCATGAGCTCACCCAGACCCTCCGCCTGTTTCCTGATCGTGGAGACCTTTGACGCAAAATCATCCACGGCGATGCCAAAGAGGCCATCTTGGGAGACAGGTGCATCCAGAAACCGGTTTCGGTCATCGGGAAGCATAGAGGCCTGCTCCAACCAAAGATGGCGCTCCTGTACCACAAGTGTGGCCATCGTGGGACCGATGTTCAGCGCTGCTGATTTTGTAGCACGAAGCGCAAAATCAGTGGCTGAGCGTAAGTCCATTATGGACTGTTGGTCGCCACCACCCTGGTGCATGTCACGGAGGACCTTGGCCTGAAAGGCCTGTAAGGTCGCCATGGCATGCAGCGATGCAGCAGCTTGACCCGCAGCCGAATAAGCTTTCGCCATCAGGGCAGACGAAACTTTTCCGGCTTTGGAGGGCACCCTCGGACGAGATCGCCAAGCGGCAGCACTGCCGGGGCACAAGTGCACCGCGACAGCCTGCTCCACCTGGGGAATCGAGGAGTATCCCCTAGCTGCTGCACCATCCAGAGCGGTGAAGGGGGAGGAGCTAGAAGCCCTGGCAGACAGGGGAGCCCGCCAGAATTTTGTAAGCTCCTCGTGCACCTCCGGGAAGAAAGGGACCGCCGGAGCGCGGGGGACGGTGCCCCGGCGCTTACCTAGGAACCAGTCATCCAGCCTCGACGACGCTGAGCTAGAGGGCGCAGGCACCTCAAGCCCAATTGCGACCGCGGCTCTGGAGAGCACCGCGTGAGCATCGAGCTGCGGCTCGGCCGAGACCCCGGAGGGTGGCAGCGCTGAGCTGGAAGAACTCGAAGATCGCGCCCCTTCCGATGCTGCGATGGATAGCAGATCGTCATCAGGATCACACGAGGGGCCGGGTAACGCCGAAGCGCTCTCCGACTCATTCGCGGACCAGACGGGGAGCATGCTCGGCATTTGGGGGTGGTGCGAGGAGTCACCTGACACTGTTCGACCCAAAACATCCGGGGAGAATACAGCCGGCTCACTCCGGTTCGTAGGAGCGCCAAGAGCCGAAGCTCCGGCGTCCTCTTCCTCGAAGAAAGACCTTCTATATCTCAGCGTGCGGCCCGGCAGAGCGTTGCAGTGCACACACTCTCGCCTCACAAACGCTGCGCTGGCGTGTTTGAAGCCCAAACACTCCACACAGCGCTCATGACCGTCTTTCGACGAGATAAATCCACCGCAGTTAGGAGTAATGCACGTTTTGCTCATCGTGTCGTGAAAAACGGACAGGATTATGAGAAAACGGCTGAAACACTGGACAGGCTTGCCTGAGAAGATCTTCGAGGTGCTGGCGTTTTGGTGGCGTGCTATTCTGGGCTAGCAGAGGTCTACACCAAGTATGCCGAGAGGTAAACAACCTACTGATCTTTCAAGCGAGAGAAAAGAGCGTCAAAGTTCAGGAGAGAGAGTCTCACTCAGTCAGCTCCGAAGGAAAATTGCATACTGAGGCTTAGGCACGCCCGGCTTTATACCCGGCTGATTGCTAATCAATCACCTTCGCCTGCAAATTAATTTGCCCGTTAATATGTTCGTCAGTCGCTCTCACGGTGATTCGCTCCCATTCAGTCGGTCTAATCCCGACTAACGTCTCCGGGACCGACTGAAAGGGAACTTGCCCGTTTTGGAAATATTGTTTTTAATTTATTGCACCAGTGTGTAAGACTATGTTGTAGTTTGAGTGTTTTTGAGGCCTTGTGTGTAATGTCTGAAAGCAAATTTTGATTTTTCAGCAAGAGTGAATGGTTTTGAGTGTAGAGCTTCATTTTGACCTGAAAATAGGATGTTTGGGAAATTGGGTGAGACGTTATGGATTTGTGTTTACTGTTTTGAGAATACGAGGCATAGTTTCAAGAAATGTGTTTAAGCAATCGAGAAAAACTGTAAAAGACGTCATTGTGCACCATTTCTTCATCAGGACTGCATGCGTGGAAAGACGTTGAATCGACATCGAAACTTCAAAAATTCCACTTCCGTAATTTCCTTTATTTGTAATATGTGATGCGCATTAATGGGCAACTGTGGGAATCGCTGGCCCATTAGTGCACAACATTTTCAAATCAAAAACTCAACACAAATCAACTTTGCGCATACAAGTAAATCAAAAACACAATTTTTTTAAGTTTTATTTGTGTTTTTTATTGACAGTTGTTTTTTATTTGGAATGGATTTGTGTTGGGTCGTGCACTATTGGGTCACCGTATAAAGCCCTAATGAAACAGTTACCAAAGCAGTCCTAAAGTCTTAATGATTATAACTAACGTAATCCAATGTTTTCAATAAAACACTTTACAAAGAGTCAATAGAACATGAAGCGACAGCAGTAGTGACTAGTGAATCACTGCCAGAATCGCAAATTCTCTGTCATTCTCCAAAGATATATGAAGCAGCTTTATGAAAACCCTGTATCATGCTGTGAATAACGGCGACACATTTACAGAAACTTTCAGTCATTCGCAAAAGTTTGAGACCTTTATGAGTTGACCATCACTGGTTCCCATGAAGAGCACAATCCAGGGTCCCTTTCTTTCTGCTGCCACTGAAGAGATGGAGCTGTAGTTGAAGACCACAGATAGCGGATGCATTTTCCCATCAGACGGGAGGGGATTCTATTGGAAAATTGTTTAAAACATAAAATCCCAAATTTCACATGATCAAAAATGACAAAATTGTATCTAGCTACACTGACAAAAAAAATGATTCTGACCCCTTGTAAATGTTACGTTTTTATCCGGTTAATTTTTATCCGGTGTTATTAAATCCTACTTATTTTTTATTTTTAATTTTCAAATCCACTGCCCTTGTTCAAAACAAGTTAAATTCATGCAATTAAAAGTAATTAGAAAAAAAATATGTTTAATTTAATTGCCACATAATGTTCAGTCTGCGCATGTGCAGACGCATTTTTTTCTGAAAGCGCCAAGGTGGGAAGTCAAATGGGGTTCTGTTTACACTTTTAAACATTTGTAGAAAAAAAATGTGTTTAGCTAATGCTAAGTTTGTGTGTTTTATGTAGATTACTTTAGCTAAGGCTTCAGCGACGAGCTTAACCACGTGAGTTGTTTAAGGTTAGTAAGTTAACTTAGCTTAAGTGTTACATGCTTGAAGAATTCGGCGTTTGTCTTGACTCATTTATTAGTTTGTGGAAGCCGAATAAAAGCAAAACAGTTTTATGAATGTTAACGTTAGGTGCGTTCGACTTCATGCGGCGCTGCGCAGACCGATCGGCGGCTGACTTGAAGTAGTGCATGCCGGTTAGAAATTCTGTCCGACTTGAACTGGCACTGAAGCCACGTGACGTTCACGTGTGGCATCAAAGTAACGCGAGAGCGTTTCGATAACAGCCGGCTTGCTCAGCCAGAGCAGCGTTTTAGGAGCGACTGCGCCAGGATATGATGACGTCACAGCTTCTCATGATTGGCCACATTCACCACATGACGATGATCACGCGTGTTTCGTGCTTCAATCTATACAATTGCATAACAAATCAATTTACATGCCATTTCGTAAATAGTTTACGATCTTTTGACTGCAGTAAATGTTTTCCCTTGAATTATTTTTATTGGATTTGTGCATAAGTTTATTATTGTCCTTTTTTCATACAGACCACCTATAGTATTCAGCTGCATATTTGAGTAATATTTTTTTTATGGAATAACTAAAATGTCAGTAATTTAATGTAATGTGGTCAACATTGATGCTGAAATCTGTAGTAGCGGCTTCACTTCATCTGCGACAAAGTAGGCAAACGCCACGTGACCTCCCATGTTTCAGGAAGCAACGAGATTCCCAACGTGTCCGACTTGACGGCTCCGTTTTCAGCTTCTCCCCGACTGCTTTCGGCTAATCTCGCCGATCGGTCTGCGCAGCGCTGCATGAGCTCGAACGCACCTGTTAACTGTAGCAGCACCTCTCTCGCTGGCTTGTACATTACGTAAGACAGACCACGCCTAACAATACATTTACGTTATTCCTGACTGGCTGGAAGCATGTTTTCTAATCTTGTCAATGTGCTAACATGTCTACATGATGTCGTGTTTTGGGGTCTAAAGCTATTATAGTGTGGAAGCCTGCTTCTTCTTCTTTTTTCTTTTCCTTTCGGCTGTTCCCAGTTTAGGGGTCGCCACAGCGAATCATCCGTTTCCACCTAACTCTGTCCTCAGTATCTTCTACTCTTGCTCCAACTACCTTCATGTCCTCTTTCAGCAATATAACCACTATCCCTCCTCTGCACATGTCCAAACCATCTCAACCTTGCTTCTCTGACTTTGTCTCCAAAACAACCAACCTGAGCTGTCCCTCTGATGTGCTCATTCCTAATCTTGTCTCTTCCTCACTGCTACAGTCTCTAACCCATACATCATCGCTGGTCTCACTACTGTTCTGTACACCTTTCCTTTGACTCTTGCTGACACTCTTCTGTCACACAACACCCCTGACACTTTTCTCCACCCACTCCAACCTGCCTGCACTCGTCTCTTCACCTCTTTTCCACACTCCCCGTCACACTGGACTGTTGACCCCAAATACCTAAACCCCTGCACCTTCTTGACCTCAGCCCCCTGTAACCTCACTGTTCTATTTCCCTCTCTCTCGTTCAAACACATGTTTTCTGTCTTACTGCAACTGACTTTCATTCCTCTTCTTTCTAGAGCTCACCTCCAACTGCTGTGTTGAATTTTAACCCTATAAGTAGCCATAAGGTTGAGAATATTTGTATAAAAATCAACATTTTGCTGCATAGTTTTCCAAGCAGGTACCATTTTGTAAACACACCCTGGTTCATTCAAGAACTCTGACATACAATAATTATTAACAGACTCTGAAAAACTTTATGTTGAGGAAATGAAATCCTGCAGAGTAAAACAACATGGATGTTGTCACAGGATGTCTAGAGATGTGCAGTTTGGTTCTTGAAACAATTAGGCAGGCTTTATTCATTATTCAATTAAAAGACCAAAACCAACGATATTTTAGTCCATCTCTTAATGCATTCTGACTTCTGTGTCTCTGCTCCAATTGCAGAAAAGTTTTGGTATTTTTCACAATGCCATAAAAACAAATCTATGGTTTGTTAATTCACATGAACCTTTATTTAACTGACAAAAATATTTTTAATAGTTTTAATGACCAGTGTAATTATATATTGTAAATATAAAGAAATTTAGAATTTTCAGGTCATCAAAATCTATTACATAAACTCATGTTTTTCTCATATTCTACAAATGTACAGGACATTGAAGAAGATGACATCCAGAGAGACCTGCAGATTTCCACCAGGGGCGTATATGTCATCAACAAGCAGGGTGGAGAAGTTGGAGCACATGATTACATTCGCATTTCTGTTGAAGGAGAAATCATTTTGGACAACATTGGATCTGTAGCCCAAGCATGTGCAATGATGCTGGGAGTCATTTATGTACTAAACATGGCTTATCCCGAAGAGCTGAAATACTCTTTGGGACTATGACTTCATTAAAAAAAGTGCGCTTGAAAATGGATGGAGAAAGGCTTTCCCCCAAAGTCCTTTGCTGGACTAAGAACAAAATCATTGCTGAACTATAGGATTCCTTAAGCCGTGAATGTGAATGCCACTCATTTGTTTTGTTTTTGTTATGAATGGTACAATGTATTTTATGTTAATGGATGATACTACTGCATTTTGTTATAATAAAGCAATTTGAGAATGGTGACTACTGAGTTACATTACTGCCATTCTTGTTTTAGAGAGCAAAGATATCTCTTGGATCCCAAAAATAAAGTTAGAGTTGAAAATATTGGGCTGAATATTGATACAATAGATGAAAAAAATATTGGATAAAAATTAATTTTAAAATGTTGAAATTAAACGATTAAATTGATCTGGTTGCAAAATTAATTTGAGTAAATTCTACTCAAAATAGTTTAGCTAAAATTATGAATATAATTAATCTGAAACTACTACATGAGATTAATAAACTTAACTCATAAAATATAAGTACAACCAATTTATAAAATGTAAGTAAACTTAACTTGTAAAATATAAGTACAGCCAATTTATAAAATATATCTGGATTTAAATCAATTTATTGTGTGCAACCCCTTGACGTAATAAAATTAAGTAAATTCAACACCACATTTTTTTTCAGTGTAAGGCACTAATGCTGTCACGGGTTCACTTTAAAGAAACTTTTGATCAGGGTCATTTGGAAAGTTTCTGTTGTCGTTATCATTTAAAAAGAGGAAACACTTTTTGGTTGACAATAAACAGCTTCACCAAACCACCAACTATGAGCGGAACAAATGCTTTGGTGTTATCATTCAAATTTTCTGAAAAATGGCCAAGAAATTAGAAACATTGTGTATGTAACTCCTGTAAAAGACAGCTCTCCTGACCTTATTGTCACATGAAGTTTGATCCCCATAGATCTCCTTGGTGTCTCTAACAGGAGTGATGTTGTAGAGTGCCACTGCGGTGTTCTCGGGGTCCACCTGATTCCTTGCACTGAAGACTCCTGCCCAAATCACATCGGTGTCCAGAAGAAAGCCAGCAGAGGCGACGAGCACAGGACGGGGTTTATCACTGCAGCACCGAACCGATGCCGCCTTCAGGGATTTGATCATTTCACTCTTTTTATCTCTGGAACTGTTCATCCACAGGACATATACGAACCCCTCTTTCTTAGTATTGAGAAATAAGTAGAGTTCTGGGGGTGAACCTCTGACGAATCCGTCAACACGCTCTACGTCGCCCGTGGGGATCGTAAACTGGGGATGGGAACCTTGCTCAATGTAAGAAAATATATTCTCACGAGTATTCATCAGTTGAATTTTAAACTTCAATTCTGAATTGCAATCTTCCAAATATAACGTCCCAGAAAGAAGGTAGTAGTTGTTACCTGACCCCACTATGAATGCCACCAATTTCTCCTTCTCACTTTGTCCAATCACTAAATTACTTTCGTAGTAAATCCTGTCCGAAATGTTTTTTAGATCAAGAACTTCACAGTACCCTCTACTCAAACTCCCACATGTTATCAGGGTGCCATTGATATCAAAGGGCACCAGAAGGTTGACTTGATTTCGGTGAGTGTCGTTATTGATGTCCACCCGAATCTCCTCCTCGGTAAGATCATGTTTCATCTGATGAAGGCTGTCCCCGGTGAGAACAAACAACTTATTCTTACCCACTACAAAGTCCCTGACGTCTCCCTCAAAGTTCACCACACCACTGCACGAACAGTATTTCAAAAGGACAAGAATCCCGAGCACGTCTCCTCTCATCTTGCGCGCTTGGTGGGCAGCAGAAGAGCTTTGCTGAAGAACTGCTTTCAGCCGTGCCTTCCTGAATGGAAGTGAAAGTGCGGCTTTGAGGATGTCCAGTAACTTCTGTGCAAACCACAGCATTGATGGTGCTGTTTGTTCAATTAGTTTATTTCATTCTTTAGTGCTGCACCCTAGCGGTGTGAAAACATAAAAAAAAAAATCACAATTATTATGATTCTGTGGTAAATCTACGGCAGTGGCTGGGTTTAGGTTGCCATTTCTTGGTGTTCAATCTCATCAATGAATAAAATAGAGTGAATGAACAAAAGAGAATCAATCCAGTATTTGCAGTGTCTTCCAAACAGCAGGATTTCTTCCTCACAGTTTCCGAAGGAACTCTACTTGTTCCAAACATCTTGGAGAACTATCCCATCAGATATTCTGCTGCTTTCTTACATTCTTCCGTTTCTTCATGTAACCCCAGACACACTCAATGATGCTGAGATCAATGCTCTGTGGAGATTTTCTGTAATTCTTGTTCTCCTTTAGGCTAAAGATAGTTCTTAATAACTTTGACTGTGTTTGAGGTCATTGTTTGGATGCAGAATAAATCTGGGATCAATCATTCGCCTCCGTGATGGTACTGCAAGATGGATAAGTATCTGCTTGTACGTGTTTTGGACATGTATCATTATTCGGCTCCTATATGATTTTGGCCAAAATATTCTCTTGATCTGGTTTCCATGTTAGAAGTATTGCTTTGTGACTGCAGCTCTTCCATGAAGTGGGCCAGGGTCCCCCTGGTTTTGGCCAGTTCTGAAATGGCACTGCTGGACATCCTTTCGTTTCCTTTCAGTCGTTCACTTCGATGTCTGTTGAATGAGCGTTTAGTGGCCAATCTACTCCAACCTTTTTCAACGGGCCAATGAAAACACTCTCCTTGTGCACTGAAGATTAGCATGCACACCCATAGAGAAGCCAGGTGATGAACCTATGGTCAAATAAAACAACAAACAGGAGTGTGTTTGCCCACAACACATGGCTCACATTAGCTTGGAGCCCACAGACTTTGGTGCCCCCTAGTGTCTTTAGGTAACTAAATGCTCGCAACACAGAAATACTTTCTGAATTATATTATTACTAACAATTTAATATTCACCCTTTTTCTTATTTTCCAGGTTTAAATGTGTTTACCAGCAGTGTGAGTATGAAATAAACTTTACCAATTACAAATGATCATAATTGTGTTTATTCTAGTGTGTTCTGACTGTAATAAACATGTGTCTTACCCCCAGTTGAAATCCCTCCGACAGGAGAGTGACAGGCAACTCATAAATGGTATGTAATTTTTTTTTTATTTTTTACATACCCATTGATGTCGAGGAAAATTCATTGATTCATTTTTTCATTCATTTTCTTTATGCTTCCTTTTTTACAGGGCCACAGGGTTCTACTGGTCCTTATCTCCAGCACACTTCAGTTGAATGTCGGGGTACACTCTCGACCGGTCACCAGTTGATCTCAGGGCAACACACACATTCACTACTGAGGGGAATTTAGAGAATTCACTGAAACTGATGCATGTTGGAGGTCTGGAACTTGGAGGAAACCCACGCAAGCAAGCCTG
>SRMA01026570.1:0-84474 GCA_007224835.1 Danionella cerebrum
GCAGACAATGAGAAAAGAAATTTGACACCTGGTAGCCATGAGACCAAATAATGTGAAGCCTGACATTGGATTCTGTGATGCATGTAAGACTGGTCATGATAAGTTTAATAATTCAGTTAAACATGGCAATGGAAGAGGATCTAGTTTGATTTTTATGAGATTTCTTAGCATGACAATGAGTAAAAAAAAAAAGTTGAGGCTAGTTGCATTCCATTTGATTCCACCAACCCTGGCAAAAACAACTGCATTCTGGTTTATCATTGGTGTAAAAACTTCAATATTTACTAATGTTTGTAAGCCGACTTTCATGACTTTAAATGTATTCTAAGGCACTATTAGCCTTTCTAGGTTTTTTATCTACTTTACAATGGACTCAAAAAAATTATCAAAATATTAAAATCAAAACTAATAACCTTTCTGAAACCAACACATTATGTTTGTAAAATTGAATTCAAACAATAGCCAGGTCACGTCATTCCTACCACAGTGATTGGCACAGGCACCAGAGCATGCAGAGTCTTCTAAGGGTTAGACTCTGTTTTTTTTTAGGTAAACAAATTATGCTTGAAAAATCAACTTGAAAAACATAACGTAATGTGATTCATTTTGTCAGAACTATAAAAATGAAGTACACTTTGCTCAGTGTAGAAATTTGAACTCAAACATAGAAAGTAGCATCCAGAATGGAAAACAACATAACACAAAACACCCACAATGGGGAAAATCTATAGATGTAAGCACAGATAATGGCTACCTGCAGACGGTCACCGCCTGACCATTTTTCCTGGAATTTTTTCGCTGGTGGAGTATCAGTAGGCATCTCTCTTCCATCCCCTGCAGCTAATAATAGGACACTTGCTTTCCAAATGACGTCCTTCCTTTTCAACCACAACCAGAAGTTTGCTTATTCTGCCTCCTCTGCCAAGTCCTTGGATGCCTTCTTCAGCTTTGGGCTGAGCACAACTACATTCCCTAGGCGGCGCTGGATAAAACGTTCTGATAAATTTCCTACATTTCAGGGCAGATACTGGTTGACCACCCTGCCTCTCGACACTGCCAGCTCTGTGTATTTGTCCTTCCTATCAAAGGCTAAGTCCGATCCTCTCACCCAAGGGACAGTGAGCATCAGCATCACTGATTTAACTGTAGGGAACCACATGATGCTATCTGGTCTCAAGTGGTTGTGGGCCATGTTCACACACATGTGGGCCATGTTTTTTTTTTTTTTTTTGTCAGACCGTGTACAAAAAAAACATGTTCACATGTGTCCGTTTTAAAAAAAGCATCCATACGGACACTCAAACACCCCTTAAACTCTGTAATGACTCTTCCAAACCAACAGATTACAGTTTCCATTTTAAAAATTATTATTTAACACTGAGTGTGCAAAAACATAGGCGCCTTTGTTCGGTGATCAAATGGGAAACATTAGGGGTGTAACGGTTCACGGTATGTATTGAACCGTTTCAGTACGGCCTGTTCGGTTCGGTATTCTGTATTTTTATTAAATTATATAAATGTATTATTAGCGCGATATTAAGCGCAGCGGAACAATGTTCCTATGCGAGTTTCCGCACGGACGCTATTGAGTGAAGCACAGCTGCACGGGTAGCTGTGAGAAATGGACACAGAGAAAGAGAAGCCAGCGCTTGAAGACCCTCTCACCTCACTACGGTCTCGTGTTTGAGAACACTTTGGCTTCTCTGTTAAAATACATAACGGGATAGACGAGTGGATAAATTTAAAGTTGTATGCCGACGTTCCACGGAGATCAGGCAGGCAACACATCTAACATTTTCTACTGCTGGAGATATTGTCACGGCAACCAGATCTGTGCTCTCTTCAGAAAATGTGGATAGGTAATCTATCCTAACTAGTTGCAGTATTTCATTTTTTATTTAAAAAAATGTGTTTTTCTTAATAAAGAGTGCAATTTATTTAAAATATCACCCAAAAGTGTCACTTTTATTTATTTTATGCAAGAATTCTACTGTGTATTGGCAGCTTTTCAAAATAAAGATTATGTAAGCTCTTATTGTTTTGTACCGAACCGAATAAACTGAACCGAGCTCTCCAAGACACTGTACCGAACCGAATACGATTTTAGCGTACCGTTACACCCCTAGGAAACAATATAGTGCTAACTTTACATTACTCTGGCTGCGGTCAACGCAGCAGTGACACATTGTGACAACAAACTCCACCCCCCGAATTGCTGTTATCTTGTACACACGGACACATGGAGTAGCGAGCATTTAAAAAAACAATGCACCTTGGTCAGCATTTTCAAAAATGCGAGGTGACATGAAAATAGTGCTGCGGTTCCACGTGGACAGACCACCTAACTACGCAGAAAAATACCTATTTCAAAATAACCAGGAACTAGTTAAGGTCCTCAGGTAACGTGCCCTCCTGTGTTCCGGATACATCCAGGTTTTAATAGAGAACAGCTCTTCGTATTGGGGGGGTGGGGGAGGGAGGTGTCCTTGGATCTCTTCCCCCTTGTTCAACATAATGGATAAACTACTCTGTGATTGGTTGATGGTCTTATTACAGGGATGGTTATCGCTTTCCTGTGGCTCATACAGTAGCAACGCAAAGGTTGTGGGAAATGTAACGCAAATGTTCCCAAGGGATAGCCTTGAAATGCAAGTCGCTTAAGAAGATAAAAGATAAAAGCATCTACCAAATGCATTAATGTCATGTAAATGGTCTTTGGCAAGCTTCTATGACACCACCTGTACTGACCCTGAGACAGAGCTGCCATGCAACTGGACAAGATGTAACTGTAACTAAATAAGGAACTGAATTCAGAATAGCTATTGCTTAAACAGGCTATTCACAGGGAAGACAGCTACAGGTCACAAATAACAAATCCTCTAGAGAAGCAAACACATCTCAATGTCTTCACACAGCACTCGATATTGAACAAATAACCAGCAACAAATAATAAAACTGAGACACTATAAGAAGGGAAACAAGTAAAGTGTTAATATAAAGTAGAGGAGCCACATGAGGAAACTAATCAACAATCAGGATGAACATGAAAATTGCATGGGAAGGGGAAAACAAATGCTTGAACAAAGTGGGAGAGACATGAAAAGAGAGAAAGAGAGAGAAAAGCCCAATTTATGCTTCTCCGTCAAGCCTAAACGTGCATAGCCTGCTTGCAATGTCATTCTTTAAATGGGAGTGAGTGGTGTTTCTGTCAGAGCGCGATGATTCTCACCTCGTAAGCCTATCACCAACTACTACTCAAGTATAAAGAACTCCAACTCTCAGAAGCCTGTGTCCCTCGTCGACGGTAACTTCATGTTATTCCCCTGACTCTTCCCTGCAAATGCTCTGTGAATTTCTCAAGACTAACTACTTACCTGTGCTCTGTTTATTCACCAAGATCTCTTAGATCACCTGAGGTATCTCTGGTCTGTGCTCTCCGCTGTTGGCTGGAGCTGAGCTCTACACTTGGCACTCTAGCCGGTGTGCTCCCTAGTCTCCTGCATGGTGGTGTATGCTTACCACTGAAGACTTTTATAATGGATTCATTCCTGGTTTTTTCTTCTCTGGATCTCCTTGGTGACAGACGCTGTTTTCCCTCCAGAGCCCAAATATCTCTGTGTTGCTACAGCGCTAGCTACTGTACTGTAGCACATCACTGCTGCTGGTGGAACTTTGTTTCAGTAGCTCTTTGTCATTGTCCTGCTTCTTCCTTACAGTCACAGCATACAGTTTCAATGTCTGGAATTCTGCTTTGACTTCTTCCCTTGGGTTTTATCATCTCATCATAGATATCATAAGTTACGTGCAATCTGACAATCTTTGTATTCTACTGAAGTAATGATCATACAAATGGTTATGTTGGATAGGGTTGATGAAAAAGTATAAATTGGAGCGCAGGGACATGAGCAAAGGGAGCATCGGCAGCTTGTGTAGCATATTATAGACAGAAGAAAGCACAGCTACAGATCAGAGGAGACAGAACCTCCAGCTCCATGTGAAAACACACCAAAAGCTGGAGAAGGCAGAGAGCAGAGTGAAATACTTAACAAGAAATAAGAAAACACAGTGGTTCTGCCAGGTAAAAAATTTTGATGTCCGAACATTTTTCCCTAGGTGTACGCCCTCCTGCCCAACCCCCACACATTGACTTTCAACTTCTGAAAACACAGTAAAGCAGTCTCATAAGATGACATTGTGGACAAAATTATCACCAACTGTGGAAAACAGTTTACTGCTTACAATTCATCTACTTTACAATTCACTGTAATTAAATTGCCTTTTTTGTGGCAATGCTTGAAATCATTTTCTAACCCCCACCCCCCTTTTTTTTAACAAAAAAACCCCAACAAAAATCACTACATTACAGTTCCACTAATTCAAAATTACAATAAAATAAAATTTTTCTTTTTTACTGCAAAAATCCCCAAAAATGCAAATACTGTACATATTCAAAGCAATGCAACAAATGTATGTATAAACTGGGCAACCTTTCCTAAATTTTATACACTCTTCAAATCACTTTTTTGTGGCATTGTGGTTCCAAGGTAGAGAAACCCTGTGACACGCTCTCAGAAGCGCTCTCTCCAGTATGCTCGGTAGTCTGCACTTGTGCTTGAAACCATTTTGGTGTTCGTAATTTGTTAAATACTTAGAGAAAGTTAACTTTTTTTATACGTGGTGCCGTAATGTTTTTTGCCACCCGTTCCACCTCCACCGACACATCGCTTCACGTGCAAGGTTAGGTTTTACATTTGTGTACATATTACATATTTTGCTTGTGTGTTATTCTGTTTTTTTACCTTAACAATGTGTAGAATTAAGTTATTGACGAAATGTTACTTGATTTTTCTCTGGTTTTACATTTTTTTATCAACTTATACTGTTGTTTCTGAGAGCCATTGCACATATTAGGCGTTTTACATGTAAAACTTGCTTCGAGATACGAAGCCACCCTGGAACGGATTAATTTCGCATCTCGGGGTACCACTGTAATTGAAATCCAAATTAAACAATAAGTGGATCGCGTCATTTCTACTTATTTCAAAAGAGCCGCTGTGATTGGCACACACATTCCTAAGGGTTAAACAAAATAGGTTCAAACATGGATTCTGCTCTTTAATTTACCTGAAATTAAAAATTCCAACAGCAAACAGAAATGCCAACAGTCCAGAGCCTTGTTTCTGGATGACACTGTTATCACATTGCAAAGAAAACTGGAGTTTAGGTTATTGAGGCCAGTGTACTTTAAGATGGCATTGGGATCACGAGAGGATTTGTTTCCAAAATGCTATAAATATTAAATTGGAGTTTACATAAAAATAACGTATTTTTGTTAGAAACTGCAACTGACCATAGTGAGCCTATAATATCTACGTTTTCATTGTAAACATTTATTTGACTATTTGAACAACACTAAGTTGGCAGCTGGTTTCGCTCATTATTTTCCTTTGTGGCATTAAAATTAGCATGATCAGGAAAGCCCAAGATGGGGATGGATACCAACAACAGTTAGACTCTGTGGCTGAAAAAAAATAGAACACAGAAAGAAAGCCGTTCAGAAAATTACATGGAAATCAATGTGGTACTGGCATGTTTACATAATATAATTTATTCCCCCAGTCTCATTCAATTTAGAAATAGAACACATTTTATTTAGTTATTTTAATCTGTCGTATGCTTGTATGTGTTATTGGATGCTAGATTGCTCCTCGGTTGAGTGGTTATTAGTGGTCGCCTGAGACTTTGAATAAATGAAGGTTGTTGTCTGCAATTGAATGGATAGAAGAAATGGCCTTCCTTGGTTGCAAGGCCATTATGGAGTTGAGAAAAGTCGATAATAATGACAACTTGAGTGAAGAATCCAGACCTAGCCATAAAGGAAAGAGCAGGAGCCTCATTCATTACTGTAACATGTAGACACAACAGCCCCAGAAAGAGGCACATACCTCTTATGTATAATTAGAATTTGAAAAGACAGAAATAAAAGTCCTCTGCTGGGGCTTTGCTGGATTTTTCAACTTAGGATTTTCTATGCGTAAATAAGAAGTCAACGCTGTTTGCAAATATGTTCACAGCTACTGAAACATCTTTATCAGAGTTGTATAGAACGACTCTTCTCATGTTTGCAAAATAAGGCCTTGGACTCAGTGAAATATTGGTTCAGAACCACTCTGTATTGGCAGACCATACATTCATGCATTATTATGACAAGCAACATCTGTGGTCATCAAAACCTTAATGATGTGTTCCTTCACTTTGATCCCCTCGGCATTACATTATGACAAGAGAGCAGATCTGTTTTATAGCTGTGTATTTCCCTTGGCTACAGGACTTAATAATAAAACGTACACTCAAACTTCATCTAAGAGTAAAGTACACCCTACAATTATTGGTGGTATTTGAGAAGTGCTTGCTGCTACATACAATTATTGCTTTGTATGTGCTTAAAAGGTTAATATTGGGAAACATTTGAGGAAATTGTTTAGCCATTTGCAGATCCGGATCATTTGAGGTAGATGGATTTATTTGTTAATGGGAAGCTCAAAACAACATAAACAACTAACCACAAGATTTTTTGTGATGATTACAATTGTGTATTTACCTCCTTTAGTACCTCCTTAATTATTATTTATTACATTTTTTTGTTTCAAAATTAGTTAACCATGTCTTTTCTATCCATCCTACCATCCATTCATTTTCCAACCCGCTTATTCCCTTTTGGGGTCACGGGGGTCTTCAGCGCACATTGCGCGCTGGGTGACGGTACACCCTGGACAGGTCACAAGTCCATCGTCCACAAGTCCATGTTTTTGGGATTGTGGGGGAAACCGGAGTACTTGAAGTAAACCCACGCAAAAAATTAAATAAATAAAATAGCACACTGCAATCCTTGTGTTTTCATAACATTTTTGTACAAATATAAAAATAATATTATTTAATCTTAATTTTACAGATA
This sequence comes from Danionella cerebrum, assembly GCA_007224835.1. NCBI lineage: Eukaryota > Metazoa > Chordata > Actinopteri > Cypriniformes > Danionidae > Danionella > Danionella cerebrum. The sequence goes on from SRMA01026570.1 coordinate 6,956, forward strand.
GAAAGAAAGTACAGTATATTTAAACATTATGCAGTACAATTTCAATTCTTCTAAAAAGCATCTTCTAACTGAGAAAGATAGGGCTCCAGATACATAGTGTTACTGTTTTGTCGTGTTTCCTAGCCCTCCTGGGGAGGTCACTACTCCTGAACAGAAACACGCGTGCACTATGAGCCTGCCCACAAAATGGCATCAATAAAAATAAACAATTCACTTTACAACTCATCTAAATTACAACCGGATTCTCTCCAATCTACTATAATGCAATACTGATGTTCTAAAATTGTACATTTGCTTGATATTGAGAGATCAAAAAGGTCACAGACCTGACCAATGTGCCACCTCAAGACATGTCACATGACTCGATATCGCAGGTCAAAGTTCCTCCCAGCTGAACTTTCCGTTGAAGTAAAGTCCTATTAAAGATATATATAGAATATCTTTAACTTCAAATTAGATATTAAGGTGAATGAACTGATGTTTTTAGTATCACAATTTTTTTTTTGCAAGGCAGTAATTAAATAATATCAAGACTACTGTCAATATACTGTTTGCAATGATCGTATTGGTCAATTTCTTCTGCTATCTAAGTGACTAGTCCACACTGGAACTTGAACTGTGTAAAGACTGAAAGCATTGTTTGAGCAATGCAATGTCTCAATTACATTTCATTTTGGCATGCTGGCAGCGTTTTCCATCCATGTAATTAGCATAATTAGTTCTACTTTTTTTATTTATTTCCAGTGCAATTGGCATCCTGAACAGTGGCATGCTACTGACTCAAGAAGAGAGAATAAGCACAGAATGCAAGCATAAACACAGAATTGAGCAAAACACTGATTTTCACAGAAATCGCTCAGATTTTCAAATCCAAATATTCTGTCTGGCATATTGCTGCCAGTAATATTAGTACTACTGATACAGTAATATTAGTATTTCTTGAAATGTGAAGACCTTTTTAAGATGACTTTTTCAATTCATGAATTTATTTCACAGATGTGGAAGTTTTGCAAAAACCCTAATGCACAAATTGTCCTCTTAGCTCAAGCAGGCAAATTGGTAGAGTCTGTTTTATAAATGGCAAGAATGTTGTTTTTGTGCATGAATTTCTTTCACAACAGCTTGCTTTTTAAAATACAAAGCACTTCTAAAATATTTTTTAAGCTAATGTGATACACAAATAAAATTTTGCACGTTTTATTTATAGCCTTGAAATGAAAACAGGTTATCCGTCGCTTGTGGTTTTGTGGTTTGTGGCAGTTCGCTTCAGTGCCCTACTAGTCACATATACAATTCAGGCAGGTAGTCAACTCAAGGTCGTTGTGAGAAGTAAAGGATATGCAGGCTCCCTGCAAGGAGGGAGGTGAGAAGGTTGCTAGAGCACAGCAGGAGAGTGTTAATGTTGTGTGCTCCACCTCCATTTATGTAGTGTAGTGCCATTTTTGTTTTGACAAACTGCCTGGCCTCCTTTTTGAAGCATGTGACAGGAAGTCTGTGATCGGATCTTTTAGGATAAATGGGGAACAAATCAATGTGTAAAAATGGACCTCTTCTCCTCCTCTACTTTAACATTTAAGCATTTTGTATGAAAGAGAAAAGAAATAAAAAATAATAAACAAAATAAAAGATATTTGACCACCTGCAGATTTGGAAAATTTGACCACAGACAAAGTAACACCCACACATTTGTATCCACTTAAAAATGCAATTAATTTCCAAGCAAGAGAAAAAAAAAGTCCTTAGACACCAAAACATATGAAACTTTAAGTTCTGTGTTAATATAGCAAAGCATTCACCTGTAATTATTCACATAGATCATGAATATTATAAATCTTGAGTATTTTTTTCAGTCATGTTAAAATCCAGCAATGTCTATCGTAACATGATAAAATATGCAGCACATGTTCATACAACATTGTGGATGGTCATAGTGCACCGAAAATCTGATGTGGCCAGTGTTTACCAAATATTTGTCAACATTTTATCAGATCAGTTGGTGCAGATGACAGCTGAATGTCACTGAGGGGGCTGACGTCAATTCTTTTGAAATCTTGGTGCATTAAAGCGCATTTGCTTGGGTTTCTTTGATACTTCACAAAGCTTTGTTTTGCCATCACTAGAAGTGGTGCCAGAGAGTTCTAAATTTGTATCAACAGACCATATAATTACATTTGTCATGGTTTGAACATCCTTCAAGGTATTTTCTTTAAGACAAGGTTACATATGTTAGCATCCATCTGGCAACTCTACAACACAGGCCTGATTGGTGAAGGGCTGCAGAGATCATTGTCCTTCTGGAAGGATTTTCCTCTCCCTTCAGGGAAATGGACGAGCTCTGATAGAGCAACCAAAGGTGGCCAGCTCTATAAAAAACTGGTTGGATGGTTCAGAACATCCTCCATTTGCAGATGATAGTGGCTATTGTCTGCATTGAGGTTTTCAAGACAGCACAATTTCTTTTTTCCCAGATGCCTGACATGCACTGTAGTATTCAATCTGGTATTTTATAGATTGCCCAAGTATATGTTGCCCGATGAAGTGTGAAATCCTGGAAAGTTTTTGAGAAGATGTTACATGATTTGCATTGGAATTCTATACAAGTCATAGGCACATACAACAAGGGCACAAAGTGAGAAGCCTTTATTAAAGAATTATACAGGGAAGTGTCATCTCACTAGCAAAGCATGATTCTTGTGGCGGCCCTATTCCCCCTTTTAATGAATATGTATTGTGAAGGAGGTCCATTCCAATCATCGCGGTCCTGGCACAAATTGAGGACACCTGACACCCGCCATCACAGGAGGATCGGGAACAGCCGCGCCTCATCAGCGCGTCAGCATAAAAGAGAGAGAGAAAGCTGCCACAATGAGCATGATCTCCAGTGAGTGCAGCAGCTAACGCCTCTGTCTCTCTCTCTCTCTCTCCAGACGTGAAAAGCTAGGAAACGGCATCGCCCACAGCCTGTAAATGCCAAGAAACGGCATCAGCCACAGCCCCGATCCTCCTGCACATGGAACGCACGAGCACTATCGGGATTTGGACGAGCATGAAGAAGGAAGAGGACACGAGCACCGAGCACTATAAAGACTGCACTGCACCTGAGCACCTGGAATCACGATATTTATTAATAAATCCACCCTCCGGGGATATTTTCTACTCACAACCTTGTTGTGTGGTCCCTCTCCTGCGACAGTATTTAAACACAAAGCAGAACGGACATCATACAGAATGAACCATTCCATTTAGGCAAAGTGTAAAAGAGCACAAGACGAGAAGCCACTTTTACTGACTTTGAACTTACAGATACATTTCCCAAATTAAAGAAAGTTCTAAGATATTGCTAATTAAGAATTCTTGATGCATACAGCACTCATTATTTGCAATAATGACCAAACGCATTTGACATGCGATTGAATGTCTAGGCAATTTCTAAATTATGGATAAGATTTCTTATAGACTATGCTATGGCTCTGAAGTATTGACTTGAGTGATTATTAAGAGCGTTCAATGGGAGCAATTTGGGAAACGCATGAATGTAAAAAAAAAAAAACACATAAATCAATTATATCTAGATCAATTTTGATTTAGTGTATGGTTGTGTTCAGACTTCAAACACCCAATACCAGCATAACCTACCTTAGAACTCTGCTGTTTTATTGAACAAACAAATAGATTAGTGCTCTGAATACTTCTTCCAATCAAGCTGAAAAAAAAAAAACAGGATTTAACTTCAGGACTCATTACAAGGCATATTGCACCGACTGCTCTCTTATTGCTGAATTTATTAAAGGTGGAGTGGATGTTCAGCTTTCCATGTACAAATCGCAGATAACAAGCAAACAAGAACTATAATCCAAGTGAGAGTGAAACCAAGAGAAAATTGCCAGGTTACAAGAATGCAGATCATCTAATCAGATTTACACATTATTGTTAATAGTAGGTAAATAATTATTTGATAGTCTTCAAGTTTTCTAACATAAATCAATAGAGAATTTTTTTTCACATCAACTATGTAATAATGGGAGATGAGTCCCTTGCCGGTGTGTATGAAAGGACCATCCTACTCCCATATGGTGGTATCTAGGTCAGACAAGATTAAATATATGAACTACACTTCAACCCCCTTATTCTAAAAGCACTGATATTGCATTCTAAAAGTTTCTGAAGTCTTTTGGAGACATCATTATATGTATTAGTAACATGAACAGGGAAAGCTGAAAGAAAAGGTGATAATGAAATTTCAAACATAACAATTGCGCCAAAGTTCAAATTAGTCCTGCAATGATATTGTGCAGTTATTGTCCCAGAGATTTGTAGTAACAAAGAGAATTCACTTGATCGAAATCAACAGAGATTCAAGAAATATTTCTGTGGTTCAACAAAAAGGAGGCACTAAAGAATGTTGTGCAGTTGAACAGTGTGGGTGTTGAGGTCACAGGAAAATATCAAAATATTGTCAAGGTAGATGAAAAGACATATGTTAAGCATGTCCCAAATAACCTCATTAAGGAAACTCTGTAGAATTAACAAGCCCGAAGGGAAGAACGTGGTACTCCATGTGCCCAAGTGTAGTGTTAAACGCAGTCTTCCACTCGTCACCCTCTCTAATGAGTATGAGGGCTTTCTGCAAGTCCAGTTTAATAAATACATTGGGCCCCTGTAAGGGTCTAACATGATGGACATAAGGGACTGTGAGGTGGAAGAAGCAAGAAATTTGCTGAAGACCATCTTACGGTCATGATAGCAGTCAGGAACCCCTGCTTGGTTGGTGATCTCAGTAGAGGAAAGGCTATGTGAGTTCAGAAAGGTCTATCAGAGAATCTGAGGGTTCTGTCTGAGCAACCAGGAGTGACCAAGGATAACAGGAGTGCTCGGGGTCTGGCAAACATAAAAACTGTGTTTCTCCCAGTGGTTGCTGGAGTGAGACAGGTCAGCAAATATATGACCATCAAACGAAAGAAAGGAGATGGGATTTGGAAGCTTATGGAGAGGAAAACAACAGGATGATTCGATCATTCATTGATAAAACTTATCTTAGGTCCAGAATCTTATAAAGCTCTTACTTGTACAGGCAATGAGTTAAAGGGAATAGTAACTGCCAACAGAGTGCATGAAGGAACAGGGCTAGAAGTCACCAGCATCTGCACAATAAATTCAAAGGTGATTGTTGATATGTCATTGTCTCTTTGCAGGGGACAGATGGAAACCTAGCTGAATGGGTTCAGGGGTTGTGATGTCATGGGACAAAGGCCAGTGGCTGAATGTGGCTGAAGATTTCAGAGTCTCATTAGAATATCCCTTGTTTGGGTGGCATGTCGGCAACCACTTGCCAACGTGAAACCTGGATCGGTAGTTCATCCATAGTTTCATTGTTGAGCCCTTTCTAGAAAATTGGTGACAAGGGTCTGAAATTCAATGGTGATGTCAGTCAACAAATATGTGGGTTGGAGGAGAGTAGGCCTGGGATGTGCAGTGGCCGGAGAGTGACCAGTTGTATACGCAGACCATCTCTTCCTGGAAAGACATGAACAAACGGCAGCAGTCCACCTTTGAGCACCACACAGCCATTCTCCAGCAGTAAGCCTGGACTGAGAGGGTTGAGAGAACAGATGCCACGTGGCTCTCATTGGTGCGGGGCCCTGGAGGTATTCAGGTTCCCTGGAGTAGATTGACTGGAGGTCGATCCAAGGTTCAAGGGCTGTCGCAGGGATCTGGTTTGTGTGGCATGAAGAAAATTGAATGCCGAACTGAGTTCACACTTTCCTGCATGCAAGTGACTCAATCACCCGCTTGGACGCGAGCAATCTCGGTCCCACTCTGGCAAAGTAGAGTGGTCTGGGGTGCATTGCCTCCTGGACTGTGGTTCCTAGTTCAGGGTCTGTGTTGCTGAAAGGCATAACCTATTAGATTTCACAGAGAAGGACCCAAACGCGGCAACGTAACTGAAACGTCATTAATGCCAGGTATACTGAGCAGTACAATAACTAATGGAACAGCTAAGAGGAGAGAGAGAGAGGGGGGGGGAGTATAAAGGCTGATGAGGGAAAATTAGGAGCCACTGAGGAGAGGAAAAATAGAGTTCAGCTATGATACTTGCTAATTGTAAATAAAACAGAAATAAGTATAACAATAAAACTGGAGTCAAATGCTGTAAAAAAAATTGTGTCGTTCATTACAACAACATTAAATTAAGCCGATAATACCAATAGAAACTCCTGCTGAATAGCATATGTGGGATGCATTTTCTTTGCTCCAGATGCTTTTCTGTTGCCAGCATTATTTATACAGTTTCCATATTGACAATCTCTGAAGAATCAATGAGAAGCAGAACACTGCGTTGCTGTCGATTTTATCTGCTACTCTTGCTTTTCATTCTTCATCCTGTGTTTACAGAACAACACAAGGCAACAAAACATTCATTTTAATACAGATATTGTGCACTATTAAACCATTTAAAATGGTTCATTTAATAACGATTTTCAGTAGTCTTTCTTTCTTTTTCTGTGTAGAAATTTTACTACTTATTTGGTCAATCTTATCGAAGTAATTTTCTAAATAGCTTAAATATATCGAACTAAAGACTTATTGTCATGCCATTACATAAAGTGTGCCAAGATTATTATTAAATTACAGATTAATTATATATTGATTGTTGTTTGCTAGAAGCTGTTTTTATTTTTGGCTGCAATGCCTTAAGAGTTTTACTTAACAAAAGTTATAAATTAAGCAGATCATTGCATGGATTGGTTTTGAAAGTAGGTGATTATTATCATTATTAATCACAGGTCTTGTCATTAGCTATAGGTTTTGCTGGCATGGTACTGAAAACCTCAATTTTAGACTTGCATGACTTGGTTACTCTCCTTCATAACCAGCTGCAGACCACAAAAACTGATTTTGCTTAAATTATAATATTGAGTACTTAGTCCTTGACTAATTGCATTTTATTCCAATGTCAAGGTTATTTTTGGCCAAAAATGTTTAGCCTATTGTTAGACACAGGTAAATAAAACATAAACTATTTTAAACATTAAAGCGCCCAAAAATTTTAACAACCCTATAATTAAGATAAATAAAGAAAAAAAATAAAAGTTATTTATTAATTTTTTTTTATGTTGTCGTAATAAAGAGTAATGCATATTATGTAGGTACAGATGTGATACCAACATCTGTGATGAAGATGAACAAAACTCGTCTTATCATTGAAATTTTTATTCATGCCAGGGCATGTGCGCAAGGACCCTATATCAAATGTACCTATCTTGGGAGGGTTTTTGAGACGCCAACACAATTAAACTCATTTTACACCACTGCACACAAAGACATTCACTAGTGTCCTGTAAGTTAACATGAACAAAAACCACACAATATGGAACAAGAAATGTCCAAAAAGTCACAACTATTAAAGGAGCTCAATAGATTTGGTTTCAGAGTGCTTATGGTGGGGTATGTTACTCTTCGATCCCACACAAACGAGACCGAACCACAGCAGGTATAGCTTTGAGGAGGATTCTCTCTAATCCATTGTCTGGAAGGCTGTTCTTCCTCAGAGTGAGAACAAGATTGCACATTTTCTCAGTTATTCTTCAATTGTCAGAGCACACCATTGAGGGCATATTGAATTCTGCTACTTTCTTGAGCTTCTTAGAGCTCTGGTGTAGTGCAGATCAGTCAAAAATGATCATTTATAAGACCTGCTGCATGATTTTGCCTTTGGCTGTTTCTAAGAAAAGCCTGTACACACTGAAAATGTCCAGGAAACGGAAAGCCACTGGTGGAGCTGTAGGTCACACTCACCCAGTATTGAGAATGTTCAAGCAGATCTTGATCACACTCAGAACTGTATTTAGTATCAGACCTTGTGCAGAGCACCTTGCTCACAAAATCCTTCATTTCTTACTTAACGGTTGCGTTCTAGGGCAGTGTGACTGACGGGTTTTCCATGTGGAATGATTAAACCCGAGAAGCACTGATTAAAGTGTGCAAGAAAAGATAAGAGATTAATAAACGTCAAGATTAAAAGCCATGATTGCACTCAATTGTGTCACTCTAACCTTCTATCGGTCCCTGGATGCTGAGAGTATCTACTGTAAACAAATTGGCCAACAGAGGAGGGAATTTGAGAGTCAAACATATCAGGGTTTTGGTGTAACGAACTGTCTGCTGGACCCGTACATGCGGTTGTGCAGGAAGACATCCAGTTTGTGTCCCAATCCCATTGTCATTTCATGACCTTCCCTCTCTCTACCCACTTCTCTTCTAAATATTGTCTTGTCTGTTAAAAAAGGTTTTTAATATATAAAAATATATATATATATTTTATAAATCTTGTAAAAATGCAAAATAGTTTGGGCATAGTCTTCAATTTTCCGCAGTACAATTGGGTAACCATTGTGTTGGAGGTTTTTCACCTCATGCAATGATGCAATCTTCCTTGATCCATTGCACAGAGAAATGGCACTGGAAGTAACAAGGGATATATTTGAAGGCATCTTATTGATTCATTTCAAGTAACAAAAAATACACAATTGTAGGACAGTTTTGTTATCTCCAGGGGAGTAAACATCTGGTTTGGCAGTGAATTTATGTAGTTCATTCATTCATTCATTCATTCATTTTCATACCCGCTTCTTCCCTTTCGGGGTCACGGGGGTCTGCCGGTGCCTATCTCCAGCACACATTGGGCGAGAGGCAGGGGTACACCCTGGACAGGTCGCCAGTCTATCGCAGGGCAACATTCACTAACACATTCACACCCTAAGGGGAATTTAGATTAGTCAATTAACCTAATCGCATGTTTTTGGGATTGTGGGGGAAACCGGAGTACCCGGAGGAAACCCACGCAAGCACAGGGAGAACATGCAAACTCCTTCCAGGAAGGTCACTGGTGAGCCTCGAACCAATAACCTTCTAACTGGAAGGCCACCGTGCCGCCCTAATTTATGTAGTTATTTATTTAATTTTTTTGCCCGTGGAAAAATAACATCAGGATTACTTCAGGACAGGAGGGTGTTCTAAGGAAAGGGGGGAGTGGATGAGACATGTAGGTGAAAGATTCAAGAGTGGGAAGAATACCTACCTGAACATACCATATTCTCCATTTCTTTACAATTTGGCACCGCAGATGGCTGACTCGGTCTGTCACCAAAGCAAATTCCTTGTACGTGCAAACCTACTTGGCAATAAAGCTCATTCTGATTCTGATTCAAGTTTGATACAGAAATTACTATTTCAATTTTATCTATAACACATCCAGAACACCATTAGCACCATCAAAAAAACTCTCTATTTTACCCACAGAGGTCTCTGCATGCATGCATCTGTAAGCCAATCGCAGCGGCTATTTTGAATTAAGTAGGAATGTTGCTAACCCACTCGTTTACTTTTGATTTCAAATATGATGTGTAGGTTTTAAAACGGTTATTAGCTTTGATGTTTTTGCTTTTAAATGAACATTAAAAGAGTTAAGACATAATTAAAACATAAATGTGAGAAAACGCGCAATTGCATTTCGGTGTCGTTTTACAGACCCCAAATCAGTGCCATCTAGTGTTGAAGAGAAGGGGTAACTCTTGGAAATACAATACCGGTGATATGGCTTGTGTTTTTTAAAGTTCTGGCACAAAAAGCATAATGGAACTAAAAGTTTTTATATCTTTACTTTTTGGGGGGATGTATGAATTTCATTTTGTCTCAACACCTTTTATTTTTGTTATAAAAATTGTTTGTACTATTGTCAGTACAAAATGACACAATGTATTACTCTGAATTGTACTTTTTGTACAATTACAGGTTTGTTGTGGATTTATTGTGTAATTCAATGATAAAATATTTGTAATTTTGTATTTTATGTGTAAAAGAAAAACCTGGGGTTATACTAAAAAACTATTGATTCAAAAATGTTTTAAGGGAAATCTTTAGAGCAAATAGCAAAGTAAGTTCTAAGGGTCATGGAACCTGAAATGCTTTTGTCAGATTGTAAACAAATTGTTGTGCGCAATAGGGAAGCACAGGCGGACCCAGATGCAAGAGTAACTAAAAGTCTTTAATAAATACTAAATGAGAGAAGGCAAAAACACAGCCACCGGCACTGAAGCCTGAACAGTTCAAAAAACAAATTGTCCAAAAGGGGAAAGCCGCGGAGAGCCTCCGGTCCCGAGCAACCACCGTCCACTACCAGCTTGTCACAACGACAGGGAGAGAGACACACGAGATCCTACCGACACAACTTGGAACAGGACAGGACTGAGGAAGAGATACAGGTAAGAATCGTAGCATAGATGTCAATGATGTATAATCGTCTGACAGAGAAGAGTTAGAGAAAGGAACATTAAGAAGGCTTGCTCATCAGCGCGCAACAGGAGACCGGTGCGCGTAATTGAGCCAGACAGGTGCTCTAAATGAGAGATGAGAAAGAGAATGAGAGTTAATTAGATAGATCACAGAAGCTACTAACACTGCCCCCCCCCTAAGGAGTACCTCTAGGTACTACAAGAGAGCGCGAGCGAAAGTACTGATCAATGAGAGACTTGTCAAGGATATCACGTGCGGGTACCCAAGAGCGCTCCTCGGGGCCGAAACCCTCCCAATCAACCAGAAATTGATATCCCCGACCCCTGCGACGAGCCTCCAATAGACTCTTAACTCGATAGGCCGGCTCCCCTTCCACGATCAGGGGAGGCTGGGAAGTACACGAAGCGTTGGAGACAGGTGGGATGAGTGGTTTAATGCAAGATGGTAATGTAATGGTGCCAGTTTGCGACAAGGATGCTGGTTCGGAAGATTGCGTGTGGCCAGCCATACCCTCTGGCCGCAAATATAACGGGGTGTTTGGCGACGAAAACGATTACCATAACGACACATGCGTTCCTGAGACTCAAGAAGCGCGGCTTTGGTGAGCCTCCAGGAACGGCGAGCGCGAGACATAAAACCTCGAATGCTAGGTGCGGCCGCCTCGCTCTCCTGAGAAGAAAAGAGAGGTGGCTGGTAACCGACGGAGGCGGCAAAAGGAGAGATACCAGTGGCGGATGACGGAAGGGAGTTATGTGAATATTCTGCCCAAGATAAATAATCAACCCAGGAGGACGGAAACTTGAAAGTAAGGCAGCGCAAAATGCGAGCAAGATCCTGGTTAGCCCTCTCTGACTGACCGTTACTCTGCGGGTGAAACCCAGACGAAAGAGAAGCCAAAGCTCCGAGCGCTTTGCAAAACTCTCTCCAGACCTGGGAGGTAAATTGGGTACCACGATCAGAAACGATGTTAGTGGGGATGCCATGGAGTCTAATGACATGATCCAAGAGGAGCTTAGCGGTCTCGGAGGAGGATGGCAATTTAGACAGCGGAATAAAATGCGCAGCCTTAGAGAAGCGATCTACCACAGTCAAAACAGCCGTGTTACCACGAGAAGGGGGCAGACCTACGACGAAGTCGAGAGAAATATGAGACCACGGACGGGAGGGCACCTCCAGCGGGTGAAGAAGCCCGTGTGGAGGGGCACTCTCCATCTTATTGCGTGCGCAAATGGTGCATGAGCGAACGAAAGCGCGCACGTCTACGCGGAGCGATGGCCACCAGAAGCGCTGGCGGACTACTGCCTCGGTAGCACGAGCACCCGGGTGTGCAAACAATTTAGACGAGTGGCACCAACGTAAAACCTTTTGCCTCAGATCCTCGACAACAAATAATCTCCCCTGAGGACAGCCCTGCGGCGAGTCTACGGTCAGACGGAGTAAGTCAGACGGAGCAGACACAGGCAGGACCTCGAACTGACGAGAGAGAGCGTCTGGTTTAACGTTTCTGGACCCCGGCCGGTACGACACGGTAAAATTAAAACGGTTAAAAAAAAGTGACCAACGGGCCTGGCGTGCGCTCAGGGTGCGCGTGGAACGAATATGGCTCAAGTTTTGGTGATCTGTCCAAACCAAAAAAGGAACGCACGAACCCTCAAGCCAATGAAACCACTCCTCTAGCGCTAACCGAATGGCGAGCAATTCACGATCACCCACATCATAATTGCGCTCGGAAGGAGAAAGGCGGTGAGAGTAGAATGCGCACGGATGAACCTTCCCATCCTCCTTAGCGCGCTGAGAGAGTACGGCTCCAATCCCAGTGGCAGAGGCATCAACCTCCACAATAAATTGCAAGGAAGGATTTGGAGAAACTAGGATGGGAGCCGTCGTGAAGAGCTCCTTAAGCTGTTCAAAAGCCCTCTGAGCCTCAGCCGACCAGGAATACCGGCGTTTTACGGAAGTCAGAGAGGTTAACGGAAGCGCAATGAGTCCAAAGTTCCGAATGAAACGACGGTAAAAATTGGCGAACCCCAAGAAGCGCCTAAGCGCAGCGCGGTTCTCGGGAACGGGCCACTCAGAAACAGCACGAACCTTATCAGGGTCGACCGCAACGCCCCCAGAACCAATGATGTGCCCGAGAAAGGGAACCGAAACCGAGTGGAACAGACATTTCTCCGCCTTGACGAACAGGCGGTTTTCAAGAAGACGCAATAATACAGAGCGAACGTACTGAACATGCGTGACAAGATCTGGAGAAAATATTAAAATATCATCAAGATAAACGAAAACAAAAACATTGAGCATATCTCGGAGCACATCGTTGATCAGGGCTTGAAACGTAGCCGGGGCGTTGCATAAACCGAACGGCAAAACCCGATATTCAAAGTGTCCGAGGGGGGTGTTAAAGGCGGTCTTCCACTCATCCCCCTCACGGATACGGACCAAGTGATAAGCGTTACGCAGATCGAGTTTCGTAAATATCTGGGCCCCGTGCAGGACATCGAACGCCGAGTTCATAAGCGGAAGCGGATAGCGATTCTTGACCGTGATCTCATTCAAGCCACGGTAATCTACGCACGGACGGAGAGAGCCGTCCTTCTTTTTAACAAAGAAGAACCCGGCTCCCGCCGGCGATGAGGACTGGACAATCGTACCTGCCTGGAGCGCGAGCGAGAGGTACTCCTCTAAAGCCCTCATCTCAGGTTGAGAAAGGGGATACAGGCGCCCCTTAGGGGGAGAGCAGCCAGGAAGGAGGTCAATCCGACAAGCATAAGGGCGGTGCGGGGGTAAGGAAGCCGCACTGTCCTTACAGAAGACCGCGGCCAAATCGTGGTACTCATTAGGCACGCCGGATAAATCAGTATTTTCAACGGGCGACACGGGAACAGGGGAGCACGAAGACACAGCGGAGATGAGACAAGAGGAATAACAGCGCAGACTCCAAGAAGTAATAATATTAGATTCCCAGTTAACGTGGGGGTTATGCAATCTGAACCAAGGATGGCCTAAAATAACCGGACAAAGGGGAGAATTAATAATAAAAAAACTAATAAATTCGTGGTGGTTGCCAGAGACCGTGAGACTCACCAACCTAGTAGCTTGGCGGCAGCGAGACAGAACCCTCCCATCCAGAGCAAAAACAGTACGGAGATCAGGAGACTCCGTAAGAGGAATCCCGTGGGTCCTGGCAAACTCTCTGTCCAAGAAGTTCCCCTCGGCACCGGTGTCCAGCAGGGCGGCGCAGGGGAGCACACGTCCCTCAAAGCGAAGTGTCACCTGAAGAGAAGAGCAGGAGGAAGGCGGGGTTGCAGAGGAAGAAGAAGCGCTTGCCAGACAACCCCGGATTACTGGCAAGCGTTGGATTTTACTGGACACCCTCCAGCAAAGTGACCGGAACCACCGCAGTAAAGGCACAGCCGAAGGGAAATGCGCCTCTGTCGCTCCTCGGGAGACAGCCGAATTCCACCCAGCTGCATTGGCTCTTGAGAAGAGGAAGGGCACATGGTAGATGGGTTGTGGCCCCGGGAGGAAGACCGTTGGGTAGGAGTCTCCAGCGTAGCGGCACGGGAGCGTAGAGCGCGGCGCTTCTCTAAGCGCAGCGCCAACTTCACCAGATCGTCGAAGGAGTGAGGAAGCTCCTGAGAATACATGTCCTCCTTTATTTCACGCCGAAGACCCTCCAAAAAGCGCGCGCAGAGGGCCTCCTCGTTCCATCCAGACGACGCAGCAAGAGTGCGGAACTCTACGGCAAACTCCACAACGGAACTGGATCCCTGGCAGAAAGATACCAAGGCTCTGGACGCCTCATGACCATGCAAGGAACGGTCGAACACCTTGATCATCTCGGCGCGGAAGGAGAGGAAGGATCTGCAGCATGGCGCCTCTGCTTCCCACAACGCCGTAGCCCAGGACCTGGCCTTTCCGTTGAGTAGGGATAAAACAAATGCTACCCTGGACCTCTCGTCAGCATAAGTCAGGGGTTGCAAGGAAAAAACAATTTCGCATTGTGCCAAAAATCCTCGGCACTGAGCCGGCTCCCCACTGTAACATGGCGGATTGTTAACGCGCGGCTCCGCGTGCCTCTGCGGACTGGGATCGCCACGTTGGAATAGCGACAGCTGCGCGGAGAGATCCGCTACCTGGGTAAGGAGGCTCTCCACGGTGCGCCTCGAGGCGGCAAGCTCCTCTTCTTGACGGCCTAGGAGTGCCCCTTGTCTCTCCAACGCGCTCTGGAGATGATTCTCTCTTGCTGGGTCCATCTTTGGTCAGACGATTCTGTTGTGTGCAATAGGGAAGCACAGGCGGACCCAGATGCAAGAGTAACTAAAAGTCTTTAATAAATACTAAATGAGAGAAGGCAAAAACACAGCCACCGGCACTGAAGCCTGAACAGTTCAAAAAACACAAATTGTCCAAAAAGGGGAAAGCCGCGGAGAGCCTCCGGTCCCGAGCAACCACCGTCCACTACCAGCTTGTCACAACGACAGGGAGAGAGACACACGAGATCCTGCCGACACAACTTGGAACAGGACAGGACTGAGGAAGAGATACAGGTAAGAATCGTAGCATAGATGTCCCCATAGAGAAAGGAACGTTAAGAAGGCTTGCTCATCAGCGCGCGACAGGAGACCGGTGCGCGTAATTGAGCCAGACAGGTGCTCTAAATGAGAGATGAGAAAGAGAATGAGAGTTAATTAGATAGATCACAGAAGCTACTAACACAAATCCTCTGTTCTTTGGGATCTGATTGTGTTTTCAGCTTTATTTAAAAGGAAATTACCTGAAATTTATATTTATATGTTTATTAATATACAAAATTAAAATATAAATTACTACATAAAATGTTTTGTTGCAAAAAGAAGAAAATTCATTGTTTATAAGACAATTTAGGTGGTGACCTTTTGTGAATTCACCACCTAATATTTGCTAACAACTCTTTTAATCTGTCTTCACAGTTTATCTTTACACAGGCATTCTGTCCTAGAGTCTCAGTGCACCTTTTAGGCTAAAAAAAATATTGATTTCACTGTTAAAAATGAAACTCTATAGCTTCTCTTCAAGTGATCCCTTGATTATCTGTTTTTAATCTGTGAGTACATTTACCACACGTGTACGGAATGTAGGCATTTGCATTTTCTGTGCTCTGCAAGTTATGTACTAGATTAATGTTTTTATGATTTATACACAAGATTGCGGATGACTCCATCCTCTACCTTCTTCATATTTCAATGCATTTTATTTATTCAGCTAGCAAATGCACCTTTTTAGAAAACAAATTACACTTCTCTCTGAGAGAAAGTGAACACTGCTTCAATTAGATACTTTATAGAACATGGCACACTTGCACATTTCATACGCTGCTGTAATTTTCCATCCAACTGAGCTAGTCAGAGTTTACAATGTGGAATAGATTTGAGGCCTTATTTCTTCCTGTGCCAGCATCTGCAAATCCATAATAAATGAAATAAATAATTAATGCCTTTAATAGTCCTAAAACATTTCTAATTGCCATGTAAATCGCCTGGAACTGTCTTATGAAAAATAATAGAAGAGTCCTTACTAGTGTTTACACAATTTAACTAATATAAGATTTGAATTTAGATTTAGATGTAGACCTGAAATGTAGCAATTATTAAGCTTTATTCAGAAATCTCTGCTGTTTTTTTGGTTCCAGATTTTGAATGGAAGCCCATTTAAATGATGAGCAGTATCTTAACAAACCATTTAAATTTTAGGCTCCACCAAAACAAATGCAGCTTACAGCCACTAGGCTATAAATTTTGTTTTTTATAAAAGCATCGGTTTGATAACAAGTTTGGATTCTGTAAAATGTGGCATGCACCGTTGTTACGTTGTCCTGCCATGTTTATTCCCTTGTGCCTGAGTTCTTTGTGTTAGGCGCATGCCCAAAAATACAGAAGTGGACCAAACAGAAATATATTTATTGTCCATCCAAGGCAGGCAGAAATATAACTTAACCACCAGCCTAAAACTAGAACTAAAAAGAGTTCACAAAAAAACTGGATCCAGATGGGAGAGCCGGGGCGAGCCTGAACGGTCTCCGAGAACCACATTCTGCTCCTGTGGATTCTTTCCAGCCATTACTCAAGGGTCTAGACTCGACTGGACACAGACGGTAAGATGATTAAGACAACAAAAAGAAGGGATTAAGAGCACTCTCTAATGAATGCGCATGAGCGGCACCTGCACCCTAATGAGAGTGAAAAAGAGAGAGAAAACAGATGAAGAACTAATAGCGTTCTAAACTCGTTCTAGTCATCAGTTCTTACTTTGTCTGTCTTGCTTTTTATGCTACTCCTGGGTTTCTTTCTCATGACAATTCCTTTCTTTCCAACTCAGTTCTTATAAATATTTCAATACTAGTGAATCGTCTTGTAAGCCATCGCCCCCTTGTGTCCGGCTGCAGAATGATTTCCCCCCAGTACAACTCTATGGAATTGAGCCAAACTGTAAACATTTTGTCCTCAGAAATTATGTTATTTACACAAACAGTTTTAATGGTTTTCGATATTTATACGTACAGTGGACAAAGTTCAATTAGTTTTTTTAATGTTTATTTTTGTGTGGCTCACAATGGCTCATTTATCCCCCCATAAAACTAGGAGGGGTCATGTGATTGACAGCTACACTGAATTAAGCTGACTGCTCCCTATGATCAAATTCAGAGAAGTTGTTCTCAAATTCTTGTTTAGAATTACCAAATAAGTTCTATATAACAGGCTGCGTGTGAGAGGGGTGTGTGTGTGTGTGTGTGCGTGTGTGCGTGCGTGTGAGAGCCAGAGTCAAGGCGAAGCTCTGAAAATACAATGGTCCCTTCCTTATCAGCAAGTTCGCTCAACTTATGCTTGCACTGGGCTCAAATGGCCCAATGGCAGGTGGCCGTATCACATCATCCATATTGTTTTTACAACCATTGGTTGTAGCTTGGGCGGCACGGTGGTGCAGTGGGCACTGTGGCCTTTGAGTTAGAAGGTTGATGGTTAAAGGCATAGAGGTCATGAAAAAAGTTTGCATGTTCTCCTTCTGCTTGTGGTGGTTTCCCCTACAGTCCCCAAAACAAGCGATTAGGTTAATTAAATAATCTTATTCCCCTTAGGCATCAGTGTGAAGTGTGAAAGTAAAAATGTGTGCTGCCCTGCGATGGACTGGCGACCTGTCCAGGGTGTACTCCTACCTCTCACACAAAGTGCACTGGAGATAGGCACCAGCAAACCTCATTGCCCCCGAAAGGGGACAAGTGGTTAAGAAGATGATTGAATCAGGAACACAGGGCATCTCACATTGGGATTCGATTTGTGTTTCTCTGTCTTTTCAATAGAGGGCGCTTGGGCATCGCATCACCACTCACTGCTCCATGACCTAAATATTAAAAAGACTATTAAAAAAAGTTTCGTTTTGTAATAAGGCCTTTTTTATTGCATTGGCTATATTTTCTGATTGGTAAGAGGTATAAAAATGTTTACACAACCTTGAGCGCACATTGAAAGGAGCTCATAGACTGGGATTCTAACCTCGCTCATGTGCAGAAGCAGCATTTCAATAAAAACATTCTAAGAGCCCAAAGCACTGACTTGTTGATCCAGTGAGTTTACCATAGAGGCCTGGATTAAGGCACCAATCACTTAATTTAAATTAGCTCTGTTTGAGGAGAAACTTGATTTAAAGGCGCTTGGACCGGATCATCCCAAAATAAATAGGGAGACTGAGTGTATGAATAGAGCGCTGGGTGGGGATCGTACACACAATACAGGATAATGACGTAGCAAGTAAGTGGTTTATTGACCCACAGGTTGTACAGCATTGAAAGGCTTTGAGTACTGGTTAGAGTCTTAGTTAATCCCACTGGTTCACTGTAGGATCCGTGGAGCTGCTGCAGTGGTGTTCACTCCAGCAGGTGAGTATCAACAGGTAGGGTGCTAAAGGCTGAGGCCAACTCATGTTCCAAGCAGACGGTGGGGATGGCAACCCAAATGGACCACTACAGGCAACTCTTTTCAAGATCTGGGAACAGAGGTAAGTAGCAGAAGGTAAGCTCACCAAACAATCAGGGAAGTAAGCCAGAGAGGGAGTCCAGGAGTTCAGTACCCTGGTTGAAGTATATTGATGATGGACACCGCACTTCTATTGGATGTTCACCAACGGTGAGGCGAGTGCTTACAGGAGAGCTTGATTTGTGTTGTGAGGGGGAAAGCAGAATACAAAATCTGCCTGCAATCCCAAACATTATATATCAGTTTGATGGATTTAAAGCACTTTAAAGAAAAGGTAAAAAAAGGTTTGAACTCTAAAGATCGGAAGGGCAAATGTTACAATCCTAGTGGCGTTGGAGACGCACAAAAACCTAACCTAAACAAACTAAACTAGCAAGGGGGAAGGTACTTCGTTCACCTCCCTCCTTGGACCCTAACTTCAAAATAAAACAACAAAATCACGGCTTCGTAATCAAAAACAAAAGTCAAGGAGAAAATAAAACAGAGGCACGTGCATTTCAATATGTGTTCCACAGCAGTGTCCGAAGTCTGGCTCTCGGGAAAACCAAGCCTCTGCCAGAGACACAACTAAGCACCAAAACGAAGACGAGCAATCAGCTGGCAGATGAAGTAACAAAGCCCCCCAGACCAACATGAAGTCACACTGCCACAGCCCAGCGGACCCCGGCACTGCCGCGGAAACAAGATAATATGGTGAGCAGATGGATCCCGATTGGTTCACAGACAACAGGAACCTCCTTCCAGGGTGATCACCTAATGAGTCACAAGCGAAACTCAACCGGACCGGAACCTGCGAAAGAAAAGCATCGGAACAAAGATAAGAGAGGAGAGATAGAAAACTCACACAAGAACAAATGTACAAAGAAATAAACAGCACCTCTCAGGCCATAAAAGCAAATGTAAAACATTAAAAGTGTCTTTTTTTGCAGGTTAAACAATTTTGATGGTAATAATGTACATTTCTTGCCCTAGTTTTCTAGCTCACCCTATCAAAAAATCCACCAGCAGTCTGTGATTTGTGCCTGGATTGTTTGGCTGCACTTGTCTAACTCCCACTCCTGTCTTTTCTCCTGTTTTTGTGAGATGATCTTATGTTTGGTATATTTAGTTTATGTTTCTATCATTTATAATTTCATCCTGTGATGCATTTCCCTCTCAATGGTGGTTTTGTGTTCTTGTTTTGTTTGTGTATTTGAATGAAGACCTTTTAGTTAAATTTTCTGTCTTGCGCCTGGCTTCTGTCATTACTCTCTGGACCTGACAGCTATATCGCCAAAAGACACATATCAACTTCTACTGGAATCTCTTTCTTAATCCAAAGGGCATAATATGACACAAAAAGCTTGATAACTTTTCACAAGGTTTACGAGCATGTTGATATAAATGTTCGACCGTTCTTCCAGAAGCACATTTGGTCAGATACTGATGTTGGACAAGAAGAAACTGGCTCACGGTTTTCTCCCTAATTTATCCCAGATGTGCTTCGTTGAGTTGAAATCAGGACTCTGTTCTTTTTAACTGTCTACAGTTTAAAATATAACTCAGTCCCTCACATCAGTACATAACATATTACACAGTAATTTAACATTCAGTGGTTTTATTAAGCTAAAAGGGATATTTTTACATTAGAGATGTGAGGACATTGCCAATTCTAGTCACCATTTTCCTTCATCCATCTCAAAGCTCTCAAATATAAGATATTCCGGAGAGCCTGTTCTATTAAGATCAGGATTGAAGGTAGGTTGTTTTTCACCTGTTTTTGTCTTGTAAGTCAAAGTGTTGCGCAGATGCATCTGTTTTAGTCTGGGCAGATTTACAGCCGTTCATAAATTCCAGTAAGATCCAGAGCCAGGAACAAACAGAATACCAAGCAAGCTGGAGAAGCACAAGGTCTGGATCCAAAGGGAAAGGTTTTGTGAGAATTTTATCATGAAAATATTCTGCTGTTAAATTTAAAATGGGATTTGTTTTTAAAATATTCAATTAAGTTTTTTCCCTGCGCAGCTAGTTACACCACCAGACCTAATACTAATCATATTAATACATTTTATTTACTGGCACCTTTCAGGACATCTCCCACAGCATAACAGAGCACAAGAACAATAAAAGCAGATAAGAGACACACAAGCAATCAGATAAAACATACTAACACTTAAAAGCGTTACAAGTGTGTTTTCAGCCTTCAATTTAAAAGTTTTCAGATCCAGGCTAGTGCGGATAGCACTAGGCAAGTGGTTCTACAGAGCGGGAGAAGCATGAGCAGAATGAGAGAGAGGGTGGGGCTAGAGCGCAGTGTATGTGGATGGGAGAAGGGCTTTAATATAGGAGGGGAGCTGTCGGAGGACTGGGGTGATATGATCAGAATGTGGTGGGCGTGTTATCAGTCTATCGGTGGCATTAGAGACTAACTTATTTAGTCTTATAATAATAAATTGACAAATAAACAAAAACATATCCTTTTGGCTTTGAATTTAAAATGTAGTTCAAAAGAGGGTCCAATCCGGCTCTAACAAGCTGTACCTAATCAAAAGTGGAACTATTTATTTTAACAGCAACCCACTGCTTTCCTTCTCTATACATATCAGGAAGTGACAGATCCTGTAGTACATCTGCCAGGTTAAAATGCTAAAATGTTTAAACCCATCATCATAATGTTTGTTCTCTGAAGGGGGTGAATTTTTTTGGTTTACGATTAAGATACATTTTGCATAACTAACCCTTAGAAGTATATGCAACCTTTTTGAGCATTCTACTTTAAAATGTGCTGTAATAAATTATCATTTTAATTACAACCCCATCTTTCTTTACAAATATTTTTTTATTGCATTACATAATTGCACAACAATTCTGAAATAACAAAAAAATACTATTCGGAGCATTAAATTGTGTAATTTTTTCACTACAAAAATTGAGAACAGTTTTTAAGTTTTATAACAAAAACTGTTAAGATGAAATAAAAAAGTATAATTCCTCAAAGCAAAGGTCAAAACAACATGAAAATTGTGGAAAAAAAATTGTGCTTTTTTTTTGTGCCAGAATTTTGAAAAACACAAGCCATATGACAGGTCTTGTACTTCTTTTGATACCACTAGATGGCATCGACGGCACATTTTGTTTCTGTAAAATGAAACTGAAAGACAATTATGCATTTTCGCACATTTTCATTTGAAAAAACTTTGAAGGTATGTCTTATAACTTCTCATAACTTAATTCATTTTTGGGGTTGAAACATTCAGCCACCTAAGCTCACGTCCCACCCCAGTTTGCTAATTATACTGAAGTGGTGCACTTCAAAACCCTTGCATATGCAGTTTATTGGTAGGGAACTGGTTACTAATGTGCACAGCTCCCTAAAAAACTGCATTACAGTTTTACTATATACTTGCTTCCAGAGAGAATTGAAGAGATGGTAACTGTTACTCTGAAAACAAACACTACTGACTGTGATTGTGGATAAGTGATGGGTAATAATAATAAACATTTGTGGACTGCCATCATTCAAATGTCAATATTGTTTGAAATGAAAATGTCTGGTGACACCTGGGGCCCTGAAAATGTCACAGTCATACCCACTTTGCCACCATGCTGCCACTTAAATGTGAATAAGTGAATAAACATGTGAATAAACATGAAGAAACTCCAAAAACACATGGTACTTTGTTGCACTTCTTATATTTTATCTCTACTTGGTGTCCAGGTATATTTGATTAGGAAAACGTTGAGAATACATAACTCAAGAACGAGGGAGAGTGAGCTGATTCAATTGGCAAAATCCAACAGCCCATTTTGATGGTTTTTGGGGGTAAAAGAAGAAGGCGCGAGCACCACGGACAGCGCACAACCTCACGAGGAAAGATACGCAAACAGTTCCATTTGTCTTTTGTTGAATGAGCCAAGTTCTGTCAGCCTTTCACTTCTCCGCCTCAGATCATGCAGCAGCTGTGTTTTGCTCTTAAAGCTCATAGATCATCCAGGAAAAGTACGTCAGTGGAGAGGAGGACCACGAGCATCAGCGCCGCAGATGAGCTCTGTAAACACCACACGGTGGAGCAAAGCGACGCCAAACTTTCCTCCCAGTCCTGAGCCGATCAAGCAAGCAACAAAGTTCCACAATTCCACACCTGAACTCCTCTTTACGTTTCAATCCTTCGTATGGAGCACGGGCGCTTGTTTAAACGCACATGACATGTTTGGTACCCCAGAAGTGACTAGTTTTGTTCAATGTTGATCCGGAGGCGCTGGCGATGCTCGTGTCGAACCAGAGCGCGCTGAGCTGCAGGAGGGCGAGCAGCGCGCTGTGCCTCAGTGCGCTCGAGGGACATTTGGATGCGTCCTCCCCCTATCGCACCCTCAGTCCGACCGGGCACGTTCTCGTGGCGGTCAGCTTGGGCTTCATCGGGACTTTCGGATTCCTCAACAACCTCCTGGTTCTCGTGCTCTTCTGCCGCTACAAGGTGCTACGCTCGCCGATCAACTTCCTGCTAGTGAACATCTGCCTGAGCGACCTGCTGGTCTGCGTGCTGGGGACGCCCTTTAGCTTCGCCGCCAGCACCCAGGGGCGATGGCTGATCGGGGAGAGAGGCTGTGTGTGGTACGGCTTTGCCAACTCTCTGTTTGGTGAGTGAAGCGTCCGAGGAACGCATTCCGGCAATTCATATGCACAGCTTCTTCGGGGATTAAACGGAGAATTCTCTTCCAACACAAACAGGTTTTCCACATGAAATTATGTTTTTTAAGATGTGTTCCTGACGTTTCTTTTTGGAGGAGATGTTTAAGTGTTTTGATCTGAGGACTGGTTGAATTGCGTTGTTTGCATCGGCTGCTCAATGATTTGGCGGATCTTTTCCAAAGTTACTTTTCTAAATTCGGGTGCCAGCTGCTTATTATATCATCGACGCTCTAAACAATTACAGTCACATCATTTGTAGACACGTGAATACTGGTATTTTACTTCATTTTATTATGCCAAAAGTGTATTTTGCACAAGGAAAACTGCGTAAAGGCTGTGGGAGAAAGCGAGTGTGTGTGAAGGACGTCTTGACAAACATAGAAACTCTGAAGGATGCTCAGCTGGAAAAGAATCAGTAAAGTTCTGACTGACACGCAGTAGCAATTATGCACCAAAAATGTTGAACAAACGTGACTAAATTATAGAACACCACATTATAAAATTGCTTTTCTTGATATGATCCATGTATTATTTGAACATTAAAAAACAATCTTCCCAATATAATAAAGTGTTGTCATGCCTACAGGAAAACTCTTAATAAAAACTTTTTAAAACAGTTCTTCATTTTTCAAATCGAAAGGCTGTGGTGTAAAGAAGTAGCATTACTTGCCAAAAAAGTAAAGAAAGTAGAGCAAAATCTGTTAAATAAAAGTGTGAGTATCACATCAGAGCCATTTCCAGGGTGTTTAATAGATAAAGATAGAAAAAGAGAAGATGTAAAGAGGGAGAGAAACAAAAGAACGAAACAGAAAGAGCAAGAGGGAGAGAGAAGGAGAAAAGAAAGCGACAAGGAAGAGCATGAAAGAAATGAGACAGAGATACTTGAAGTAAAGAATAAGTCGACAAAAGTCAGCTCAAAACCGGATAAAAGATCGGCGTCGAAATCCGTCATCAGAAAATAAACCGAGCTCATCCTCGAAGTCATCGCGTCAGGTTCAGTTCACGCTTCCGCTCGATTCATCGCTGAATTATATCTCGGATTTCCTCGGTAAACAAGAACTTCTCTTATAAAACTAGCGCGTTTGGTGATCTTTCACCTCCGATTTCTCACGCTAAAATATATTTCCAAAGATGTGATAAGTAGGGAACTATGGATTTATCTGTGATCTGTTTCTTGAGCCTGATGATAAAAGATGATGATCGATATGCATCGTGTTCAGTCTGTTAGGGTTTTTTTTTCCGCTAAACAATGCATCGTCTTCAGTCTGTGAGTTTTTTTTTTTTTTTTTTTTCGCTAAACAAATGACAAAAATGCTATTTTTTCTTTATTCACTTGGACAGTTTGATCCTTCATTAATGGAGTTATGTGGGTTTTCATAAGCTGACAAAAATCAAAAGGATTTATATTAGAACAACAAGCATACAATTGTTTCTATATAACTGAATTGTCACTTGAATAAGTTATAAATAATGAGTTATTTATAGTAAGGAGTAGTTA
Organism: Danionella cerebrum; assembly: GCA_007224835.1. Lineage (NCBI taxonomy): Eukaryota > Metazoa > Chordata > Actinopteri > Cypriniformes > Danionidae > Danionella > Danionella cerebrum. The sequence goes on from SRMA01026570.1 coordinate 31,425, forward strand.
CATTTATTTTACATTAAAATTATTATTAATTAATTATGAAATAAATATTATTTTACATATTTTACATCTATATTTCAATAGTTTTACCCAAAAAAATGGTCCTTTGATTTCAGTTGGTTTTATCAGTCCCGTGATCAGAATGTGTGCAATTATTCATTCATTGATTCATTTTCCAACCCGCTTAGGTCACGGAGGTCTACCAGTGCCTATCTCTAGAGCACATTGGGCGAGAGGTCACCAGTCCATCACAGAGCAACACACCCTCACACATTCACACCTAAGGGGAATTAAGATTCAGTTTTCCTGCCGCATGTTTTTGGGATTGTGGGGAAACCGGAGTACCCAGAGGAAACCCACGCAAGCACAGGGAGAACATGCAAACTCCTTCCAGGAAGGTCACCGACGAGCCTCAAACTGGCAACCTTCTAACTGGAAGGCCACAGTGCTACCCACTGTGCCACCGTGCCGCCTCAATTAACATACATTTAATGTTCATCTCATCCTATGCTGATAATGTGATATACACTTCTCATATACACTTTAAAATCATGTCGTTTTGTTTTGAAAGTCCATAAAATGTTATGCGGCCAAAAATATCTGGCCAAGCCACATGAGAGTTGAACACAGGACAAATCAGGTTCACACATTGATGCTGTATAGTGGGTTTTATTTCAAATAAATAGATATAGATAAAAGAGTGTTTGAAATTATTGCTGTAACAATTTTTTTTTCTTATGGGAAGCAAACCTTGCTTTTGAACTGCTTAACTTATAGAGCTTTAATAAAGCTCAGTGTCCCATGCTGTTAAATAGAGCCCAAGATATGATAAATAAAATAAGTATTTTTAAGTAAGATCTTCCGCAAATGCTCATATCCCATGTGCTCTCTTCACATTCACAATAAAGTCGGTTTACCTTCACTGCTTTGAAATGACTAAAAATAGCTATTTTATCACGTGTCTTTTTGTGTACCAGTCACAAAATCATAAGCGTTTATTAAGTATCCATTTCAGTTATTTTTGAGATGTTTAAGGAGTGTTCTAGAAATGTTTCCTGGATTTCACTTAGGTAAAGAAAAATGACTAGAACACAGAAGAACACAAAGTATGTTTCGCATTACTCTAAAACAGAGGCTCTGGTCATTTTATGTTCTTAGGTGAGATTTTGACAAATTGTGAGAAAATGTGATAATGGCCAGAACAACATTTAATTAAGTTTTCGGAGTTTAAGTTTTAGGAGCTGTGAGTTGGGTTGATCACTACCTGAAAGACCTACACATTAACTAAACCGACAATGAAAAACAACTATACTCTCCATCTCAGATTTCAATTATATGATTGACAAGTTTTAGATGGTGTGATACGTCTCATCTGTAGCCCTCTCAATCTCAAAGTGACAGACATCAATTTACAAAATAACATCGATTCCATTCCCTTCCTTTTTTTTTCATTTCAACAGAAAGGACAGTAGAGGGAGACAGGAAGAAACGTGAAGAGAGAGAATGGGGTGGGATAGGAAAGATGACAGGCTTGGGACTCAAACCGCGCGACATCCACTATACCACGGGCCAGGACAAGGGACACTATTTACAACCAAAAGATTAAATGATTTCCCATAATGCACTTCAATCTGATTGGCCAGCAGTAAACTTTGTAATACCGCTACATTTCAGTAGCTACAACACAATCCCTTAAACTTTCCCAAAAGGAATAATGGACTCCTTGCCCGTAGACTCCACTATGAAGTAATTTCACTCACCGAGTTGCTGTTTGCAGTCTATTGTATTGGAGTCTATGTTCAGAAAAAGAGTGTTTTTAGCTTTAAAAAGACAAAGTTCGACTGAATTTTACATTCTCACTGTTTTCCTGCTGATGTGAACCGAGACGGTTTTCAGTGAACATTTCAGCGGTGATCAGATTATTGAACAGCAAAGATCAGATGCACAAGTTAGTAACTGGTGCTGTGCTGGTGCTTTTTTCCTAGAACGACTAAACAGTAGTCTTTCCAAGTCAGTAGCTTGACTAGCACCGCAGCCAAGGAGATGTACTCGTAGTGATGGATGTATGATGGATAATAGCATTCGCAAACCTTAATCATTAGACCCAGGTGTGCTAAAATAGAAAAAACCTCTATAATGAAGTAAAAGAGCTTAAAAAGCAGCTGCATGAGACACACGTTCAGTGTGATTTCGGATTGGGGCTGGGTATTTTTTAATGTATATTTTTATACTATGTATACCTTTATGCAGTGCTTTGGCTGTTTTTTATTTTTTTTTGGCACACAGGAGGCATATTGGTGACTTTAATCTTAAAGAAGAGACAGCGGGTGTAGAATGTAGCCATCGTGAAACCAGAACTTACAGAGAACTTTCGAAGAACGTGGAAGTATTAGTGCAAGTAGTCCATTACTTCATTTAGTTTGAAATGGAACGGGTGCGTTTTCCCATCAGCCTAGGCGGGGCCATCATCCTTAGGCAGTTTGTTGTCGCTACAGATTCAGTAATGCAGAAATGGCGGGAGCTGCTACTAGAGGCGAATTAAAAGAGATGGAAATGGTCAAACCTAAAGCGGGTTTTAAATCGGATCTGTGGAAGCATTTCGGTTTCTCTCTGAATAGAAACGAGAAAGGAGATAAGGTGACAGACAAAGAAAATACGGTATGCAGGCACTGCCATTGACTTGTACCGCAAAGAGACCTCTATCTCACTCACGGCTTGTCCTCCCGAGTGGAGGAAAGACAATTCAAAAGTCTCTTCAGGGCATGGGACCAAACCTGCTTACCAACTTGTGTAATTTTATGTTAATGCGTTGACACAATAAAAATTTCCAACACCCAAAGTGAAATTTGACCTTGTAGCAAACTGCTTATGTTTACTCCTGAGGCTCGTACCATGAATGCGGCTGAACAAACTCAGTATTACCAGACGAACATTGATAAATGCGTCACAATTTGTATCTGAAGATTTGTATTGCGGAGAACCTGTATTTTTCATGCAAATACGTGTCGAAAAAGGTGAAGGGATTTTGTCTCTCCCTAAAAACTCTTACCCTACAAAGTGCTCGTCGAAACAATTTGAACAGAAATATCCACGAGATTAAGATGAAGAAAAGGTGAAGTCAGTGTTACCGACGTTGGTGTGTTACGTCTCTTAAACATTCCTTTTGTAACCGCTGATTATCAAACAAAAGCCTGCAATCTCTAATCCAGAACCTAGCCGTGTGGCGTAAGTTACCAGGGTGACTTAGATTGATTAAATCCTTGATACTATCACGGTACCCAAAACCCAGGATTGGTGCAAACTAATTCTAAACTTAGCTGGCTAGCCAGTCAATCCGGCTTTATGGTACAGTCCCCTGAACTGTAAGTTACTTTGGATAAAACATAAATGTAAATGGATGTGCTGCACCAATGGTTGATACTTTATGATCAGTTTATAATTTTGGTACTAATGGTCACTAGGGGGCACTGGATTGAAACATAACATCATGGTTACACAATATACATTTAAGCCATACAAAAAAAAAAACATTTTAGCCAGCATTGTGTTAAAAGTGTTTGCAAACCTATTGAAAATGTACTCATCAACTTATGAATTCAATAACATTTAAGTGGCAAAGTCTCAAAATGATCTGGACCCAATTTCTTGAAAAAAAAAGAACATAAGAGCCGCGTCTGCAGATCAAACGAGATGAGCACGATCCCATTCATTTTTTAACAGAGACCAGTGACTTCTAGCATCAAGACAGGTGCTGGCGACAGCTGACGATGAGCAATAAAAGTAAAAAAAGTAACTTTATGAGAAATGACTGTCGCAAACGACATCCAGTAGGGGGAAGTATTTTCCATGTGTTTTGAAAATACACAAAATCCATCAAGACGCAGCTCCTGGACCAGCCCCGTATATCTCACCATGAAACTCTGTGAAAGGTTTATTTCCTGAACCCGCTAAGCTCTGTTTTTACATTTCCAGCGCAAATACAAAGCCAGAATGCAAAAAAACCACACTCTGTTCCTCCTTCATCACTGATGATGCGCGTAATTCAGTTCAATAACAGTGAACTATTCTTGTGGATTTCTTGTTGATAATAAACGGCACATTGATCAACTATTTATTGATAAGTGACTAAACAGCGGTACTATGTTAGCAACGGCTCCACTAATCTCTGGGAAGATGGGCTGCGATGTGGTGTCTATGGGGCTTAAGACATAAGAGGAATTTGAAAAAGTAGTTTAAAAAATAAATTCAAAACGAGAGAAAAAACTATAATTGCTGAAGATGAGCAAGAACTGAAGAGTTGTGTTTGTGACCTATGGTAAAAATAAACTGCATAGAAAATGTGCAACAAATGGTGGACAAATTAAGGACAATTTTTTTTTTATAAAAGCAGAATTTGGTCTCAACTAAGGGTCAGAGTCTCTACCAGTCTGCAAAGTGTTCCTAACTTTCCAAATGCAATATTGGCCTCCAAATACAGAAGCAGAACGCCAGAAAAAAGGTACTTTTTAGTTTTAACAGTTGGGTGCCAATTACAATAACAGTATGTTTCTCAAAAGATATAAAAAAAGTTAGACAAAATGTATGTGTGCGTGTTTAAAATAACTTACGTAGAATTTGTATTAGACACACATTTCTTTTCCTCGCTATGTTCCAAAACATAATGTTTATGTAGTTTTTTTTTTCTAATTCTTGAAGAGGTTTAGTTATCATATTGAAATATTTAGTAAAATTATAGTCATTGATGCCCATTAAATGTCGGGTTACTGGATTCTAAGTTCTTCTTTGAACAAACCACTACATCATGCAAATAATGCAAAGGTAACAGGAAGATTTAGGTATGCTGTCTCTTTAAGCTCTTCTGTGAACATAAAAATATGAAAAACTCATTTAAAAAGTGTAAAATGTGAATCAAATCCACAGAAGATTTATGTGCAGCATAAAAGCACTGCAAGGTCCCCTTAATTCTCAACTGCTTTCAAGAACGGATTTACATCTATTTTTAACCCCCCCCCCCAAAAAAAAAAAACAATTAAAAACTATTTCCTGATGTGGGTCATTATCAGAAATGAGCATCTAGTGGCGCCAACTCAAAAAATGAACAGTTACCATCTATGACATGCCTGGTTTAAGTACGGTGCCACTCGGTGGAAGCCATCAAAATTCCTACACACAGAAATGCCTCGCCAGGGCTTTATTCACAACTTTCTTAGGCAGTTAAACTCTGGTGCTTTTACCGTTGCAAAAAGATAGTTATTACTAAAGATTAATGTGGCAAAAGATGAAAATTTTGGATGAAATGTAAGTCTCAAAAAATTTGGCATTAAAAAAAGTTTTGAATGAACTTTAAAATCACTGTTTAAATAAACAAAGCAAAAAATGAAGTCTATCTGTTTTCGTTACAGGATCTTTACCACACTCCTTGTGAGAATCAAGCAGGATCTGTTTGGAATACCAACTTATTTATTCATTCTATTCAAACTATAATTAACCCTTAGAAGTCTGTTCACGCACCGGTCTGTGTGCCAATCGCATTGCTGTTTTGAATTAAGTAGGTATGATGTGTCCCATGTATTGTTTGATTCTAAATTTAATGTTTAGGTTTCAAAGAGGTTGGACACCACATTAGTTATGGTACGATATTTGCCAAATAATTAAAATCAAACTGTGAAAAACGTGATTAAAATGCGCAATCGTCTTTCAGTTTCATTTTACAGGCCCCAAATCGGTGCCATCTAGTGGTGAAAAGGAGTAACACATGACCTGTGATATGGCTTGTGTTTTTGCCACAAGCCCTTGGAATAGTGTACAAGGTTTAAAAAAAGTTTCAGTTGTTTTTTTGATTTTTCACCTTAAGTGACCTAGTCTGTTTTTCGGGGAGAATCATCATCATTTTTATTTTGTTTGTTCTTAATTTTTAGAAAATTTGCAGTGGAAAAAAAAAATTTGATTGCATTTTTTGTACAATTTCAGCATTCTGTATCACAATGAAAAAATGGTACATGTTTTATTAGAGCAAATTGTATAGTAAAACACTCAAAAAGGGTTAAAGGAACTTGAATATACCTCACAAATATTGACTTATAAGGTGAAGGGGGGCGGAGTTTCCAGAGGGAACAAGCACAGAGAGATCTCACTAGGAAGGCCTACTTGTGACTGAAATTACTGCAACAGAGAGGCAGCAGTGCTACTCACTAGGCCATTATGCTGCCCTGCCTGAGGTCAAAATCCTTAATCGAAGCTTAGGAAATTCAATGAAGGAGGAAATAAAGATAATATGTGTTTTGGGGTCCCTTAAGATGCCTCATACACACTTTCATTGTTATAGCAGAGAATTTAGAGACCCTGAAACCAAGCTGTTTTCCCTGTAGACTTTCTGGGCTGAACTGTTTGCTTCTCAGCTCATGGTCTGTGGTTGAGTTAATGGATCAGCAGAAGGATTAGATTTCGCCTGAGCTCCAATGCACTCTTGCCCTTGAGCTGGATACTTAAGTTTATGTATTGTACCCTCCTTATCACCCCATCACTCAGTCAGCTGAACTCAGTGTCCATAGTTTCCTATAGGATCTTTGCAATGTGATATGGGTTGTGTAGTTGCACGTTTAGAATAATTAGCAAGCCTTTAGTGTTTCTAAGAAAGAAAATGTGCATTGATGGACCTTGAAATCAAAAAGTTCCACTTGAACAGATTGAGGTCTTTGGCTTGTTTACTTCATTAATTGATGCATCTAAATTGAATGCAGATGTGCTTGTTCTGCAGAAAACCTCTCTAGCTTCTATCCACTGTATGACCGAGTCAAAAACAATGTAGGAGTTTCACACAGGCATTCCTACTGTTAACATATCAAACCAATTTTAAGCTTTCACTGTTTACTAGGGATGAGGTGTTCTAGAAACCTCGAAAACCCACTTTATACATTCATTGAAATCCTCAACTATGTTTCTAGAATTATTTTTTTTTAATTCTGCCTGAGTTAAAAGAATTTGTGGAGGATAAAAATCTAAATTTGTTTGCTTGTGTTTGATTTGTGGCTTCATCTTGATTTGTCTGCTTTCTTAGCCAATGCTTTGGTGACGACGAAATTTTGGCTCCAAAGTATTGATGAATGTGCATGACTGCCGCTGTCGTGTGCCCCACCCTGCCTCCGATTGGATGATTCCTCTAGATCAAACAGTTATCACATTCGTTTAAGTACAATTTGCTCCGCCCCATTCATGAACACACACAGTCAAGCCACAGAGACATGCTCTGATAGAGAGTAACCGCTGGCATTAAAGCCATTTCTAAAATATAGGCTTCTGTACTTACGCACATTTTATAGGCAGCAATAGTAACGGTTAACAGTTATTCCCACCACTGATCACCAGTTAAGTTCCTGTTCACTTGTTTGGACTCCAGGAATGTATTTTGTTCATTCGTTGGAGCGTGGTTTTAATAAAATACTTACAGTAAAGAAAAAAAAAAAAAAAAAAAAAACACCAACATAAAATGTCAGAATTTGTCGTCAGATTTTTAGGCTGGTTATCTTACGCTAGCATTCTTCTCTGGTCTCAATTACAGGATCTTGACTAAACTACTGTCTACATGATAATAGAAAATACTAGCCTTGTCCAGATTTTCAGCCATGTCCTGAGGCTCACCTGGTTGCAAGCTCTGTTCATTATATTCATGACACAGTCATGTTTAGTTGGCCTATTCACATACAAATCCGGTAGCACTGTCACGGCAAGAAAGGTCAAATCGCAGTGGAGTGCCGTGAACAGGAAGGTCAACCATCAGAACAATGACCCTAATCACGGCAACCTGGCCGCTCCAGCAGCATGGAAATCAGATGCTGGGAATTGCAGGAGTGGAAACCTCCTCCTGCCAAAGGCAGTTGTCAACATCCTTGGACTTAAGACTCTTTAGACTTTACACAGACTTGGATTCGCCACGGACTGATCCAATGGTGCCTTGAAGAGAGAGCTCCAACACTCCAGGATTCCAGATTCAAGGCTATCAGTCTCCCTCTTCAACTCTGACCGGTCTAATGGTCAGACGAGACATCAGAAACATGAACTTGAAACTGAAATAGAAGCCTCAGACGAAACAGGAACTGAGTCAATAATCTTAACCAGACGGCGAATAGGAGGAGCTATTTTCTTCTATGACCCTCTTGTAGTCCTCCCCCTCTGACTCATGTTCCATAGGTTCAGATAATGGGAACGGCGACACCGTCACTGTCTCTGCTGGGTCTGAGATAAAAACAATGTTACGGCTGCATAGAAAACTCTGCCCTTTGCTTTGCAGACATCCTCTTACTGCTTTTCTTCTGGTTCAACAAGGATTAAAACTGACCAGAGTCACAATGAGATGCAGAACATGGCAAAATGCTTGTACATTGCAGGGTAGGGTGGGTGCTGACTGACAATAGATCCATTTGATCTTGCCTACTATGCAGAAAGGTGTGTTGAGCAGGTGTCTGATCTTTCGTCTGTCCACTGGCTCACTTAGATGACCGATCAACATGCAAGCACCCTGCACCAAGTGCCTGGGCAAATGGGTCTGTTTGTACTTTACAATGTCCTGTGGAGCCTTGGCACTGGACAAAGAGGGAGGGAGATGGGGGGGGGAAGACAAACATGACAAATACACACCTTAAAAGAGTAGCACAAATGTCAAATTTCAAATTGTAATCCACGTGAGTTTAAATTAAATCTAAATCTCATAAAAAGGTCAAATTAATTTAGAATAGATTACATTTAGCATTTTATTCACATGTAAAATGGAACAAAGCACTGATAGCTAATGTGGATAATTAGAGCCTGATTAATGTCAAGATTGGTCACCATCTATGGATGTGGAGAAAACTTTAATTTAAATTGAGGCTTTAAATCAACTGATTTCAGATGACAATGTATTCGTTAATTAGACCTTCCCATTCTATGTTCATGATAAAGACAGTACATTTTGATTGAGGGATAGTCTGAGGCTTTAAATCAAATGATTCGGATTACAACGCATTAGTTAATTACAACTTCCCTAGTGCTGTTCTTGTTAACGAAACAATGTAATCATTGGGCAATGCTACGTTAATCATGAAATAGAGATCTAGCAGTATCTGTATTTCAAAAAGTTTCCAATTGATAAAAACCTTTTATCTGAAACATGATTGAAGTGAAGCTGTGTAGTGATTTGTGAGGGGACTTATTGCTCATTTTATGATGCTAACAGTGCCTTTCAGGAACTGTTAGGACATGGACGTAATCACAGCATCATGATTGATAAAAGAAGGTGAATTACGGCTGCTGACAGATACTTTGAAAACCACTAAATGCCAGATGGATTGTAAGATTTTATGTTCAGGGATCCTCAACACTCTTTTCACTTGGCTAAAAGAATAATTTAATGGCTGCTGGAATTAAAAGACAGTATATAATGTTTTTCAAAGCTTTTACAGTGAGTTGTTATGTGGAAGGTTGCTTTTTATGAACTAGTGCATTAAGGGTGAGTTCAATTTCTCCATCTAACATCTTCTGTCAGGCAAATGAGGCATGTAAGTAGTTGGGAACCTTCTTAGAAACAAGAACATTGCTTGAGATACAAGAATACTATGTTGGTAGCAATAGCACTCTAAAAAGTGAGAATACTCTAAATGTTTAGGTGGCGCTAGAGACACAGACACACACAGACTCTGTTCAAATCCCAAGTGGCTGTTTGACTTATTTTTTTTTTACTTTATTTTATTTAGTGCTACTAACTCAACGATTGTGTCGTGTCAGTTGGAGGGTTAGCAGGTGAGCGTGGACTCCGGGTAACACCTAAGAGGTAATTCCGGGGTGCTCTCACCCTGCCTCGTCCAGTGGGTCTGGGTTCCTGGACCAGAGCTATAGAATTTTGGTGATGCTGGTCTCCTCAGAAGACTCCTGCCGTTGACTGTGCCAGCCCATTTAAGGCCTGATGCTCAGTTGGCTCTCCAGCGGAGCTGGTACTCAGTGTCTCAACAGGCCTGGTGATGACACTGTAGACCCAGTCAGTGGAGCACCTCCTGGGCTCCTTGTGTTCCCGCTAGACCTGCCAGCTCAGATAAGTTTCTGTCAAGTGAAACTTTGTAAGTTTTACGTGTAAAATGTCTAATTTTACAGCACCTTTTACCATCGTCTGTCCATGGGAGAATGGACAGCCAAAACCCAGAGAAGCAGCGTGACGTCAGACTTAACAAGTGTATAATAGAGCAGAACTGTTGGTGTTTTTCGTATCTTGGAATATTTCTCGTATCTCGAAACTAAATATTTCCAGAGAGAACTTTCGAATCTTGGGTTTTTCGCAACTTGAATGTGTGTAATATTCAAAACGGAGATTGCATTTTAGCCCTTTATCAGAGGTTTCACCAGAATGTTGTTTATCCTAGAATTTTGTCAGTTTAACAGGCATTTAGATGGTAGCCCTGCATATTTAAGAATGCTGTAAACGTACCAAATGTAATTGACTTTTGATTAGAATTACTCTTTTCTTGATGCAGGAATCGTGTCTCTCATCTCTCTGGCCGTGCTGTCATACGAACGTTACTGTACCATGATGGGCTCGACGGAGGCTGATGCCACCAACTATAGGAAGGTGATTGGCGGCGTTCTGATGTCCTGGGTCTATTCTTTAATCTGGACACTGCCTCCTCTGTTTGGCTGGAGCCGATATGGTCCAGAAGGCCCCGGCACGACTTGTTCTGTAGACTGGACCTCCAAGACTGCAAACAACATCTCATACATTGTTTGCCTGTTTATTTTTTGCCTGGTTGCCCCCTTCTTCGTCATTGTCTTCTGCTACGGCCGTCTTCTACATGCCATCAAACAGGTGAGTAAAATGTTGTTCACGTTCTTGTCTCTAACGATACATGCACCGTGGCTGATTATAATCTGTTAACCACATTGGTTTAATTTGAATAAATTTGAATTTCCCGCATTTTAGTTTAATGGGCAGTCCCAAGCTTTGTGAGATCGATGCATGTCATTTTTTGGACGTGGAAGAAGTGGTTGAATTCTGAAACCGGGACTGGACTGTTGACATAGTTGGTGAATTTCAGAATGATCCGTCATGGCTTCATGTGTCATAAAAACTACCTACTTCATGGCAAAATTTTTAATTTTGATACATACCATTCCAAATGGTTTATTAAAGTCAAAAAAGCTTCTCAATTTTACATCCCATAGGTTAAATTTTTATTAACCCTTAGAGGTCTCTGCATGCACCGGAGCTTATGGCCATTACAGAGGCTGTTTTGTATCAAGTAGTACCCACTTATTGTTTAATTTTGACTTCAAATATAATTTGCCGGTTTCGTAAAGATTATTAGTTTAGAAATTAACATTACAAGAGTTATGATGCATAATTTGCAAGATAATTCATATTTAAATTAGATAAGCCCCAAATCTGTGCCATTTAGTGGTGAAAAGAAGGGCCCTTTTTTTTCTCAAAATTCCTGGACAAAACTAAAGGTGCTTGGAACCGTGTATAAGATTTAAGAGAGAGTGTGAATGTTCACATTGTTTTGACCTTGTGTTTGCTTTTTGGGGGGATTTATAAAATTTTATTTTGTCTCAACATGTTATATAACATAAAAACTGTATGTTGTCAATTTGTGGAATTTTTTTGCAGTTGAAAAAAAGCAAAATATACTCCTTTACTACTACTTTTTCTACATTTTCAGGGTTGTTCTAAAAAATGATTTTAAGCAAAATAAAAAAAAAAGTTTAAAAGATTATTTATTAGAGCATATTGTTAAGTAGTAAAAAAAAAAAAGGTACCCTACGTGTAAGTGCTGAATTTCATTCATGTGCAACAAACTGGTGTACATAAGCACCATACGTTGAAATGGGTTAGGTGATGCTATAGAGCCACTTTTTGAACCTTAGTATAGATTAATATAGATTTTCACATGTTCTCAAGAGGGTGTGGAATTTTGTGACTTTTTAGGCTCTCAAAAGTCAAAAAATCAAAAGGTCAGAAGTAAAAATGTTGAATGCTCCACCCCTAAAACCAAAATCAAATAACTTGTGGACACAAAATAAATAAATAAAACAAACGAACTGCACTAATTCCTTATGTTTGTCACCGTTATCTTTCATGCATTTCATAGAACTGAAAAAAACATACACTCACACTGGCCACTTTATTAGGTACACATTGCTAGTACCAGGGTGAACCTCTCTTTTCCTTCAGAACAGCATTAATCCTTTGTGGAGTTTCAAGGGATTTAAAACAGAGGGTTTGCTCAATATTCACATGATGGCATCACACAGTTGCTGCAGATTTGTCGACTACATATCTATCACGTGAATCGTTCATTAGACCACATCCCAAAGGCCGTTTGAGCACAGTGAATGTATCATCATGTTCAAGAAACCAGTCTGAGATGATTTTAGCTTTATGATATGGAGAGTTATCTGGCTGGAAATAGCATCGGAAGGTGCACTGTGGCCATAAAGCGATAGACATGGTGAGCAACAATACTATAAGGTATGCTGTAGCATTGACATAATGCTTACCGTATTTTTCGCCGTATAAGACGCACCAGCATATAAGAAATGAGGCGCACCCAATTTTAAATGAGGAAGATCTAGAAAAAAAAGATTCTGAACCAAATACTGTAGTAAAACATTTTATATCAACTATGTTAACAGCAGTTTAAGAACAAGTATATGCCAAACATGTAAAAGTAACAAAAAAGGCTGTAATGTTTTTATTCGAAACCCAATAATTCCTTTTCGTCACTGCCATCAGAAATGAGGAAGGACAGATCCACGCAGTAATTGTCATCACTTTCTTCCTCACTGGTGTCAAATAAGATGTTGTCTTCTGTTCCATCCAAGGCATTACTAATACCACATTTCTTAAATGATTTTATAACAATGTCCTCCTTCATGGAGTACTACGCGCTATGGTAGGATCGACGAGCAGAGATGGGCGATGACGTCAGCGCGCACCGCCGGGTGTACAAATGTGGCCGACAGCTCCAGAGCTAGGCCGAAGCCTCTCTTACGCCTCTCCTACGTCCGTGACCGCCCTCCGCTCCACGGCGCTCTGCATATGTACGGCGAAAAATACGGTAATTGGTTTGCTCAAAATTCCAGATGGATCCATGCTTTCATGTTGTTGATGCCAAATTCCAGTGTGGTCCTCTGCTGCTGTAGTCCATCCGCCTCAAGGTTCGATGTGTTGTGCATTTAGAAATACTCTTCTTCATTCCTCAATAACTTACTCTTGCCTTTCTTTCTGCTCGAACCAGTCTAGCCATTCTCCTCTGTCTGGCATTCAACAAAGGCTTTCATTATTCTTTTTGAACATATTACTCATATGGGTCCCAATTGTCCCAAAAGTGGTGGACAAAGTACACTTAGCAAGTACTTGAGTTTGTTAGAGATAAATGAGGTAAAATATACTCTAGTAAAAGTGCTCCCTTTGAGTAAAAGTACAAAAGTTGCCTAAAACTGTACTTAAATATCAAAAGTATTATGATTTATTATGACTATATTATGCCATCATCGTTTTTGTCAAGATTTTGACTCTTAATAATAAACCTTAAACCTCTGAAATCTTATTTTAAACATAGTTGAAAGTTTAAGTTTCAAACTATTAAACATAGGTTCTCAAGTTCCCTTTCAGGAACTCGAGCTGCGTCATAACGCTATGGGGAATGCTCGCTGCGTTTCCGGCTTGAACTATGTGTGAAATCTCGTCCAATCGACAGGCGTGACGTCATCCGAGCGCGGTGACGCACCCGGAAGTGCGCCGCATAAAGAGCCAGCGATGGAGACGGCAAACAGCTTTTCTGCGTTCAGTAAGCGCTTTCTATGTGTATTGCTGCTAACGGTTTTTCTAAAAAAAGAAAAAAAGATAGAGAAATTATTAGTTAGAAAAATTTGTGAAGATGAAACGCTCCTCGAAAACCAGGCATGCCTTCAAGCCGTGTGTTGCTCCTTGTCCACGCTTTATTACGGCCGAGGACTCACACGGGCTTTGTTTGGCATGTTTGGGAGTGGATCATGCCCAGTCATCTCTTGAGGGAGTTGGCTGTGAGCATTGTGAGCGCATGCCTATGCGCACACTCCGCTCACGGAGGGCGTTTTTTGAGAAAAATGCTCTCCCCTGTGGGTCCGGTGGCCGAGCTACTGCTTCTGCCGAGGCGAAGCGTCGGCTTCGGTCCTGGGGTGCACAGGTGGAGCTAGCAGAGGGCGCGGGGACGGGCTTTGCCTTATCGCCGGCCTCACCTGCTAGCTCCGATCCATTGTCGTCGGGAGCGGAAGCGCGCCTGCCGGTGATTTCTTCCCCCCACGCTATGGATGAGGGACTGCTCATGTCTTCCTCCGAGGAGGATGATGTGGAGCCTGTCCCTCACGTGGTAGCCGCTGCACTTGAGCCGACGCAGCCGCTACAATTTGAGGAGCTGTTGGAGGTGGTGACTCGGGCGGTCGAGAAACTTGATATATCTTGGCCACCGGCGGCACAAGCTCCGCGTTCGGAAAGTAAGCTCGACGAACTCTACCTGCGTCCACGGTCACAACCTCCCCGACAGGGCCTGCCGTTTTTCCGGACCTTCACACCTAGGTGTCTAGGTCCTGGGATCATCCCTATACGGCTCGCCTCTTCTCCCCGGATGTTCATTATTATTCAAACATCCAGGGGCTGCAAGAGCACGGTTAGGGGCCGATTCCCAAGGTGGAGCAGACGCTTGCGAGCTATCTCTCCCCTAACTCGCCCCTGAAGGCCCCGTCACTCCCCACCAGACCGCTTAGGCAAACTTCGGCTTTGGTGGGGAAGGCTTATTCGGCAGCTGGGCAGGCCGGCGGCTGCCTGCACACCATGGCGGTGCTACAGGCATATCAGGCCGAGCTCCTGAGGGATCTCGACCTGGGAGATTACCCTGCAGCCCGTGCGTTGGGGAGGTCGATGGCTGCCATGGTGGTTATGGACCGCCACCTATGGCTGACTCTGTCCGAGTTGGGTGACAAGGACAGGTCGTTCCTGCTCGACGCCCCGGTAGTTTCCTCAGGTTTATTCGGCGATGCCGTTTCAGTGGTCGTCGGCAGGTTTCAGGAGGCTCGGACCCAATCCGCGGCCTTCCAGAGGTTTCTCCCCCGCCGCCGTCGTTCTAGGAGCAATGCTGGACGGGAGCAGACTCCAGCTGCCACTTCTGGATATAGGGAGACCCAGAAGCAGAGCGTTGCCACCCGTGCCCCTCCCGAGGGGCGGCGACATCGGCCCAGGCCCAAGGAAATGGCGGATCTGAGGACCGTCATTTTCAATAAACGGGCTGCGGCGAAGCGCTCCTGATGGGCAGGGGGGGTCTCCGGCTCTACTGAAGTCGAGCGACGTGCTTCATGGAAACAAGCCCATCGTTTTTCGGCGACCCCCTCAACACATGTTTCCGCTATCCCTGCCACCGCTAGGGCTTCAGGGCAGGTTCAAATCGGCTCCTCTGAGGAGTTCCGCGCCCCTATCAGGAGCCGATACCCGTCGAGCACCAGAGACCAACCTCGAGAGGTTGGTTCCCCTGAGTCACTTCGCAGAGGCTTGGTCCAGCCTCCCGGGCATCTCCCAGTGGGTCTTGCGGGTTGTGACTTGGGGTTACAGAATCCAATTTCGGTCCAGGGCCCACGGTTCGCCGGGGTTCTGCCTACCAATACTCCAGATCCCTCCCAAGCTCTGGCCATGGACCAGGAAATACGCACCCTACTTCACAAAGGAGCAATCGAGGTGGTTCCCACGCACGACAGCCAGGTTTTACAACCGCTATTTCTTGGTCCAGAAGAAGGACGGGGGCATGCGCCCCATTCTCGATCTGCGGCTCTTGAACCGTCGCACCATGAGGTTGCCGTTCAAGATGTTCACTATCAAGCAGGTTGTGGCGCAGATAAAGTATGGCGATTGGTTCGTTTCCATCGATCTCAAGGACGCCTACCGTATTTTTCGGCTCATAAGACGCACTTTTTCTTCCCCAAAACTGAGGGGGAAAAGTTGGTGCGTCTTATGAAGCGAATGCAAACCGCCGCGAAGTCCGGTAACGGCCGTATGAGAGGTGTAAGAGCTCCGGAGCTCCGGAGCTAGGCCGAAGCCGCGGCCATATTTGTTTACCAAGCGCTGCGCGCTGACGTCATCGCCCATCTCTGCCATTGCGTGGACGTAACGAAAACGGGGGGAAAAACTACATTTCCCACAATGCCTTTGGCATCCGCATCCATACTTACGTCACGAGCGAAACTACAGAGATCAACTGCTGTGTCTCCCAACGTAAGTCTCTTGCACTTGAGTGATCTCTCACGCTACAAACCCGTTTTCTCACGCTAAAATACATTTCATGTTGTGAAATGGGCACAGCTCATAGTTTGTCTGCTATGTTTTTTGAGCCTGACGATAAGATGATGATCGATAAGCATCGTCTTCAGTCTGTGAGGGTTTTATTTCCACTAAGCATTCACTTGGACAGTTTCACAATCTTGGACAGTTTGATCCTTTATTAATGGAGTTATTTCAAAAGGATTTATATTAGAACAAAAAGCATACGCTTGTTTCCAGCGCTCGCTCTCTCTCTCTCTCTCTCTCTCTCTCGCGCGCTCGCGTGAGGTAAACAAAACGCTCTCAATGACTGAAACTCTTCTTTAATAAACTCAAACTCAAATCATCTCTCAACGGTACATCTCACACATGTACATACGAGATAACAAACGTAAGTAACGTGTTCTGCAATTAGGGAGTGTTTGTTTAAAGGGGGGAACCACTGTATTATTACTAATGTGGGGGCAATCTTACTAGCTATTATTAGTAATGTGGGGGCAATGTTACTAGCTATTATTAGTAATGTAGTGACAATGTTACTGGCTATTATTAGTAATGTAGTGACAATGTTACTGGCTATTGTTAGTACTGTATTATTAGTAATGTAGTGACAATGTTACTGGCTATTATTAGTAATGTAGTGACAATGTTGCACTGGAACAGTGATGGTGATAACGAATGGTGGACTTTAGAGTGATGAGTGGGGGCAAAGAAAAACATTACAGCCTTTTTTTTGTTACTTTTACTGTTTACTGTCTGTTCATGTTACATGTTTGGCTGTTAACTTTTACACAGTTGATATAAAATATTTTACAACAGTATTTGGTTCAGAATCTTTTTTTTCTGGATTTTCCTCTTTAAAAATTGGGTGCGTCTTATGTGCCGGTGCGTCTTATGAGCCGAAAAATACGGTACTTTCATGTCCATATATGTCCTTCTCACAGGAAGTTTCTTCGGTTCGCCGTAGGGAGCACGGCTTTTCAGTTCCGAGTACTTCCTTTCGGCCTATCGCTCTCACCAAGGACCTTCACCAAATGTGTGGACGCAGCCCTGGCTCCCTTGAGACTACAGGGCATCCGCATCCTCAATTATATAGACGATTGGTGGGTCCTGGCTCGTTCAGAGCTGGAAGCAGTTCAACATCGAGATGTTGTTCTCGCTCACATGGAGGTCCTGGGTTTTCGACTGAATCCCCGCAAGAGCGTGCTTTCCCCGGCTCAGAAGTCCACCTTTTTGGGCATCATATGGGATTCCACCTCCATGCAAGCACGCCTGTCTCAGGCTCGGATCTCTACAATCCTGGAGACAGTCAGGAGGGCGAGACTGGGCCACCCACTGACAGTTCGGCAGTTCCAGCGGCTGCTTGGCCTCATGGCATCCGCGTCCACAATAATTCCGCTCGGACTCCTTCATATGAGGCCCCTTCAGTGGTGGCTGAGGAATACGGGGTTCTCTCCCCGGGGCAATCCCCTTGGAGAAACCCTGCGTTCCTGTCCCAGGGTCCCGTGCTGGGGATACCGTGCCGTCGGGGGACTATCACCACGGACGCATCCAGCACGGGGTGGGGGGCGGTGCTCGGGAACCACCCTGCCCACGGTCAGTGGGATCAGCCCCTGCTCTCATGGCATATCAATTGCCTGGAGTTGCTGGCCGTGTCTCGTTCTCTGCTGCACTTCCTACCCGACATCAGGGGCCGCCACGTGCTGATTCGCACAAACAATATGTCCGTGGTGGCCTACATCAACCAGCAAGGGGGTTTGCGCTCGCGGCGCCTTTACAATTTAGCCCGTCGCATCCTCCTGTGGACCCAGGACAAGCTCTGCTCCCTTCGAGCATCTCACGTTCCGGGTCAGTTGAACGTGGAGGCAGATGCTCTGTCGTGCCTGGGACCGACGCCAGGGGAGTGGCGTCTCCTCCCGGAGGTGGTAGAGTTGATATGGGAGAAGTATTACAGAGCTCAAGTGGATCTTTTTGCAACCCGGGAGTCCTCGCATTGTCCCCTGTGGCTCTCTCTCAATCCTCCTTCTCCTCTAGGGCTGGATGCCATGGCGCAGGAGTGGCCGAGGCTTCCCCTGTACGCCTTTCCCCCTGTAGCACTGCTTCCAGGAGTCCTGGAGAGGGTACGTCAGGATAACGTTCACCTCCTCCTGGTGGCGCCTCGATGGCCAGGTCAGCCGTGGTTTACGGACCTACTGACCTTGCTGGATGGCGAGCCGTGGGAAATCCCAGTCTGTCGGGACCTTCTCTCTCAGCGGGACGGGACGGTGGTGCATCCCCGTCCGGTGCTTTGGAGGCTGTGGCTGTGGCCCCTGAGGGGGCACAACTCTTAGCTTCCGGTCTCACGGCCGAGGTTGTTGAAACCATGCTCCACTCCAGGGCTCCCGCTACGAGGAGGGCTTATGCCGCGAGGTGGCGACTGTTCTCTGCATGGTGCGCTTCTCACTCCTTGAATCCAGTCCACTGCCCTGTGGGGTCAGTGCTGGAATTTTTGCAGGTTCAGTTCACCAAAGGGCGTTCGCCATCTACTATTAAAATTTATGTAGCAGCCATTTCGGCCTGCCACGCCCCGGTAGATGGGCGTCCCTTGGGCAGGTCCCCCCTTGTTTCCCTCTTCCTCCACGGCGCCAGGCGGCTGAGGCCACTAGTTCGTCCTAGAGTTCCGGTATGGGATTTGGCAATTGTTTTGGAAGCCTTGAAAGGTCCTCCCTTTGAGCCTTTGAGCGACATTCCTCTGCGCTTCATGACAATCAAAACGGCATTCCTACTCGCCATTACCTCCCTTAAACGGGTTGGGGACTTGCACGCTCTCTCTGTCTCCCCCTCGTGCCTTGAATTCTTCCCTGGTATGGCTAGTGCTATTCTGCGCCCTAGGCCAGGCTATCTACCTAAGGTGTCTTTTGCTGCACCTAAGCCCATACGATTGCGGGCATTCTACCCTCCTCCATTTGAGTCCCCTGTGCAGGAGCTCCTTAATAATATCTGCCCGGTGCGCACTCTGGATATTTACGTCAGACACACGGCTCAGTTTCGGGTCTCGGATCAACTCTTTGTTTGCTATGGCCCCCACAGAAAGGGTTTTCCTGCTAATCTGCAGTCTTTGAGCAGATGGATTGTGGACGCTATTGCCTCTTCCTATACCTTCTCTGATCTCCCGGCCCCCTTCGGGATCAAGGCTCACTCTACTAGAGGTGTGGCGGCATCTACAGCTCTGTCCTCTGGAGTCTCTATATGGGACGTGTGTGACGCTGCGGGATGGTCCACGCCTTTAACTTTTGCCCGCTTTTATAGCCTGGACATTGATGGTTCCCCTGGACCTGCGGTACTGCGGACGGCCGTCTCCTAGAAAAATAATGTTTAGACATGGTCAGTTCCAGGGCCACGTGGCGTGTTTTGACACTCGTTCCCCATAGCGTTATGACGCAGCTCGAGTTCCTGAAAGGGAACGTCTCAGGTTACGTATGTAACCAAGGTTCCCTGAGGGAATGAGACGCTACGTCTCCAGGCCACGCCTCCCGTGTACTGACTGCGCTTACGGTGCTTCAAAGCTGTTTGCCATCTCCATTGCTGGCTCTTTATGCGGCGCACTTCCGGGTGCGTCGCCGCGCTCGGGTGACGTCACGCCTGTCGATTGGACGAGATTTCACACATAGTTCAAGCCGGAAACGCAGCGAGCGTTCCCCATAGCGTTACGACGCAGCGTCTCGTTCCCTCAGGGAACCTTGGTTACATACGTAACCTGAAATGTTTTTATTTAATATATTGTACCTAAATGTGCGTAAATATAACCTGTTCATATCAGATGACTGTAACAAAAACTAGTTTTCGGGAGTTTCTTCCATCATTATTTAAGGCACGGCCGTCTCAAAAAACGCTGCTGTTGAACTCACACTGAACTGTATTTGGGTTAAGTAGATACCACCCAGCGGCAAGCAAACAATTCAAAACAGAGGGTCCACTGCACCCTGATTGGTGGCTCATGCAATTACGTTTTTATCCACTCATTAATAAAAGGGAACGACTGATTTCCCAAAATGTAGTTGAGTAAAAAGTAAGATATTTGACTTTGAAGTTAAGGTAAAAAGTTTCCCCAAGTTAAAAATCTTGAGTTAAGTACAGATACTTAAAAAAATACTCTTTTACATTTACTTTGTTTCTGCACAGTTTTCATCTACAGGCTTGTGTAGTTCTTTTTAAATCTGTAACAAACACATTCATTATTAATAGATAGATTTTCATTGTGCACCACAGGGCACCAATCTCAGTGGAGTCCTTTCAGCCTGGAAATCAAATGATCTGAGGCCTTTGCCTATAGTGTCAACTGCTTCTAAATGGGGGCACGAGCCGGTCAGTGTTCTTAATTCATATATTGTGGTCTTGGATAATGGTGTTTTCAATGAGGCAATATTCAGTTAAAAATCTACCTATGATATTAACCCTTAGAAATCCCGGACCTTTTTGAGCAGTTTTTACTTCTTTATAATATACTGTCATAAATTATCATTAAAGCATTATTTTTTTGTGGCAATGCTGGATATAATTTTTTTTATAAACCACAGCGTATTTTTTTTACAAATATTTTTTCGTTGTATTATGCAATAATTCCACAACAAACCTGAAATTGTACAAAAAAAATACTACTCCAAGTTTTACATTATTTTTTACTGCAAAAAATATTTATGTTTTATAACAAAAGTCAAAGTGCTGAGACAAAAAAATATATATATAAATCCCCCCAAAAAGCAAAAATAAGGTCAAAACAATGTGAAAATTGTAAAATAAAACAGGCAACCTCTCACAAACTTTATATACTGTTCTGAGTTTTTCTGTCATTGTGCTTTTCGTTCCACAACTTTGTAAAACACAAGCCATGCAAAAGGTGTTGTACTTTCAAGGTTTATCCCTTCTTTTTAACACTAGATGGCAGCACTGATTTGGGGTCTGTAAAATTAATCTGAAAGTTGAGCAAATTATGTGTCATAACCTTTGTAATGTTTTGTTTAAAACAAAAATGACACATTTACGCTGGTGCATGCTGAAACTTCTAAGGGTTAACCAAAAGACAACTTCTGTGAGAAGAAAGAAATTTAAATAGCATTTTTTCTGAACAACCCATCAAAACAATAAACATAAACCTGCACATTATAATTTGACCATTGCATCAAATTTATGTGAACCTCTTGTGGATGCAGCTCATCAGAATGAATATAATTATCATATAAATATAATTTTATTCAACTCAGTTTCTTGCTGATATTCAAAGCTTTGCATTGAGCCCTGATCCAAACGATCCTCCTCATTTCAACCTTGGCTTTATGTTGATTATTGGACAACATTTACCGTTCAGTTGCAGTTTCACTAATACAAAATTGTAAAAATTAAACAATTCATATTAAAATGGATCCCTGCTGCTATATCCTGATCTTTTAAGGTCAAAGCAAGTGCGCTGGAAACTTCTTTTAGTCTTCTCTGTGTTCTTTCATATGAGGAATACTAGTCACTTTTATCCAATTCTTTGCACTGACTTTTAAATGTCCCACCAACTTCCAACACTTTCCTTTGGTTTACCCTTTAATCATGTTAATAGACTTTCATTTTGTATTTGTCCTTGATGGTATGGTTTAATAGTTTAGAAAATCTGTCATTTAGCATCTGTTTTCATCCGCTTCTGCAGGGGGCATCCTGGGGTTTGTTCCAAGTCCAAGGGCAAAAAGCAAAAAGAAGAACTCAGTAACTTTTCCAGTCCTGGTTGCCTGCCAAAATCCGTAAAGGAAAATCCCCCCTAAGTGAGATGTTTTATTCACCTGTCAGTCACGAAGTTTCAAACTCGTGAGAGTCTCTTTTGGAACAGTATAAACTAAATAGATAACATAGAACTAAATTAATAACTAGATAAACAATGACCCCCAAATTGATATTTGTATATATGTTTTACCTTAAAGGCACATAGCAATACTATATTAATACTGAGTTTCCTTTCATTTGCTCACATTGATGACGTCAAATGAATCATTTATTAGATTCCAGTCACCCATTTGCTTAAACTGGGAGTAGGGAGGATATTTCCCATCGAATCAAATGTATTTATATAGTACTTTTGTATGGATATGCTTCAAAGCAGCTTTACACAAAGAATACAGAGTTTAATTAAATGTATATTAAAAATGAGCAATTAAGAATAATTAACTAACCTAGGGCATGCAATTTAGGCTTACAGTTCGGGAGTAAACATAAGCAGTTTGTTACAAGGCCGGATTAATCATAAGACATACACCTAGAAGACGTTTGAGCTGAGACAGAAAATAAGTTCCGTGCTTCAGAGGGTTTTTATTTATTTATTTGTTTGTTTGTTTTTATTATTAGTTAAGTTAGTAAGTGTTCTCGAAAGAGTAGAGTTTTTAGTTGCTTTTTAGAAGTTGAAGTTACTTTTAAAAGGTTATTATAGTATATCACATCAGTGGTTTTAAAATATCCTAGAACGAATTTAATTCACAGACAGCATGTCATCACTCAATTATGTTCATTTTGTATCATTAGCAGCCACACTGTCTGACACATAATATTTTCAGTACTTTCCTGAATCTTTGAATAAGAATGAATGGCTATTTAAGAAGTTTCAAATATCAACTATCTTCAGAAATGGTTCAAGTACAGAAAGAAATGTTTTAGCAGTGCTGTCAAAATTATGGCATTAGCAGATGCGATTCATTTGATATAATTAAATATAACAAATAAAAATAATGAACATGGTTGCAGTTTTTTTGCATTTCCATGTGTTCACATACAAAGTATGGATATGACCAAGGCAGGACTTTTTGTTATATTCATGCCTTTTTGCCCATTTCATAGATTTCCCTTTATATTTACTTCCGTCGTGGTAATGTGATCGGAGTTCTGTCATATGACCGCTTCTTCTGTTTTGCTGCTGTCTCTTCCTCCCCACCTGGCTTCCTCTTTAGTTTTAGTTTCATTACTCCCCAGGTGTTTTGTATTATCCTGTCTATATGAGCTTGGCACGGGACCATTGTTGATCACTACAGATCGCCTTCACGCAACACAAGGCTTCCGTATGACAAAACCTGGTCATTCGCACGATTAGTTTAGTTTATTCCTCCTCCTTTGATGAAGTCTTATGTTAATCAGGTTTGTCCTACAAGGGTCTTTTATGTTTGTTTTTGTGCTAAAAAAACTGATCAATATGGCTTTCAAGCCAAATGTTACTTTGGAGGACATTAATGGTTTATTGCAGGTATGTTCTCAATATCAGATTTTAAATTTTAATAGTGTCTTTGTCTTGAGCTTACATTTATAATTTACAGTTTACAAATCTAAAAAGTTTTAGTCCATTTTTTGCAAAATGATGCTATTAATTAGAACATTAATAAATTGACAGCAATAGATTTTAGTGTTGGAAACTACAATTTTGGCTATACTAACCCTTAACTTGCTAGTATGTCCAACTAGCATATAGCAAAATGGTACACCTCTTGTAAAAATGTTCAGTGGTGAGTTTGTATGCACTGCATAAAGAGGATGACATGGTGGACATGTGTGTTGTATTGGCTAATGGATTGATTTTTAGAATGTTTCTTACTGTCGATATTTCATGGACTTTAGTAGAATATGCCTGCCTTTATTGGGCGGCTCAGTTTGGCTCTGTAATTTATGTTGTGATATCAATGGAATGAAGAGCTCTTGAAAGATAAATGAGAAATGAAGTGCAAATTGTGTCTGAGTTAACACCCAACTGTCAGGGGAAAAGATAATGATCTAACAGATGGATTTTTGGTCCATGAAAAGACTGCATCACCTATTGTAACTTTTACAGTTTTTCTGGAGAGAGAATAAAATCTTTATTTACAAGGAGACAGAGAGAGAGAAAATACTGCTACTACACTGGTTTGTTTACTTTTCTTGTTTTCTGGTTCACACTTGGCTATTATGGTTGAAGCTACTCTCCCTTAAATGATCTAAGGCCATGCATTGCTTGCTGATTTTGCACAAATTGCTATTTGTGTTACATCTGCCTGTAAGCAAAACGTGCACCATTTTCTTCAGGAATCTATACATTCAACGCAACAGATAACACAGAGTTTTGTTACTATTTTAATACCAGATGTTTCATTTATGGATTGGAAATAACACTTTTCCTTCACTTCGGCCAACAATTGAATGCAACATGTGGCAAGAAAACTTTCAGTGAATACTTAACCCTTTAAAAGTCTTTACTTACTTTGAATTTTGGATGTTTTATTCACTTTCTTCCATTTTGGGATACTGTGCTTTTTCTTTAACAGCTTACAAATGGGTGATGCAAATAAATTGGTATTGTTATTATTGACAAAATTGGTATTAATGAGCTGGAGTGAAATGTAATTGGGTAGACAGTCAAACCAAGAAAACAGTAAAAATAAAAGTTACGATGAAAAAAAAGACAAAACACACGAAACAAAAAGAGTATGTGTTTAGGTAAAAAGTATACTTTTTGTTCATAATTCTTAGATATCTAAGGAAGATATGAAGCTGCTTATGAATTTAATCAAAATGAATTTTTCTAGCAAAAACTGTGAGTTTGTAGTGCTGCAAATGACAAATATGGCATAGGATACACGTTTAACATGGGTTATGCAAAATAAAATGATCCAAAAATCACAAACTACTTACATTGTTTGTTTGAGCACATGGAGTGAATGCTTTTAATTTGGAACTTTACCTTTGGGTTTTGCACAGTGAATGAGCCTGACGCACCGTACAGCCCAAAGGAGATAACGTCGTAGCTCGTCACCTGGAAACTAACGGAGCATTGCTAATTTTTGACTGTTGCTTATCAATGAGCGGTTGACAAACAATGTGATGTATGTTATGAACAATAAATCCGCTATTTTCCCCATTTAAAATTATAAGGGGAAATTATATCTGTTTCTAAACACAGCAATCGAATTATCAGTCATGAACAAGGAAGAGCTTTTGTATTCCAGCTTTGTATGTGTGGTAAAGTAAACATGGAGCTCAATGGTTTCGCGAAATAAGCCTCTCGGGGAGTCAGTATGGGAGTTGTGTTTTAATGGTGTGCGATTTCTTCAGTTGAGGAATCACGTGGAAAATGTGGCCGTCACATGGACGCTTCTCATTAGCATAAAGTTACTATTTTTTGCTCATCGCTGGCCACGCCCACAAGCTGTCACCACATATCATGGCTATTATATTAATTAATCAATGTATGTTTGCAAAAAAGTGTGGAGATTTTAGGCTATCCATGTCAATAAAAGATACTAGAATTAAAGTGTATATTTGAATTGCATCGTCTTTTGGGATGATATAAAAATAAACAGTCAGTAAAATTCAGAGTAAGCTATACTTGAGATTTTTTTTATTAAAGCTACTGTTCCTTGTGTTTAGTTTTAAAGCAATTTCCAATTTAAAACTTACGTTTTTAATTGGAAAAACCTAGATTTTTTTAAGTAAATCACACTCCAAATTTTTTACAGGGTAGTCAGGTTTAGCAAAAGGTTGCATGTGGCGTTGCTGAGGCAAGAAGTGCAGATGGGATTTGTGAGTAATTTGAATCAGTCAGTGAAAAAAGAACATACACAAGTATTGCATGAATTACATATACTCATTCACACCGAGAAAGCATCTATTAGGGCTTTTCACACTTGAAATTGTTAACCCTAGGCAATCCTAAACTACAGTTTCAAAAACGTATATAGTAGGTCATCGGCTGTTTTAAATCTCATGAAACCCACAAAGAAAAAAAAATAACAAGGAAAAGAAACCTTTATGAAACAGCTGTGCAGATGGCGTTTGTAGGCGTAGCTGTTTCGTGAAGGTCTCTACCCTTTGAAGTACAGGACCTGTGATATGGCTTGTGTTTTTCAAAGTTCTGGCACAAAAAATGATATAATTCATACAATTTTCACATTGTTTTGCCGTTGTCTTTGCTTTTTTAAGAAATTAGTGAATTTTTGTTATAAAACACCATTCGTTCTCAATTTTTATGTTAATATAATTGACAAAATGTATTATTTGTAAAAAATATATCATTTTTTGACAATTTATGGATTTTTTGCAATGTAATTAAATATTATTTGCACAAAAAAGAGAAGAAGCTAAGGTCGTACTAAAATATATATTGTAAAGTAGTAAAAATGCTCAAAAGGCCCTACACTTAATAAAGGCATGCAATTGAACAATTGATACTGGTAAAGATGCACACGTCATCAACTTTGGAATTGTGTATTACTTCCATTGGGCAGTTTACATTTTTAAAATGGCTTTTCTACATTAAATTAGTTGAGTTAAAATAATTAGTCAGCAAGCAAACATATTAGTTTCATAGAAATATAAATTTCTTGTACACCGTCAACAGGCTACATTCACTCTCACCCACAACTTGAAAACTCCACTCAAAACAGAGACTTTCTGAGCTGAACTTGTGGTACCCACTGCACCACAATGATACCATTTAAAATCTGATTCATCATGATCCAGAGAGCACAATAAAGTTTCTAATCTGATTCAGTTTGATTTTTTTATTATGTTGGGTTAAATTGAACTGAAGAATTTACTGCATTAAATCATTCTCGTGTCAATATGTATGAGAATTAATAATGGGAAAGAATTTTGTACAGTGAGATAAACACTGCAAATCCTGCATTGTTAAATTCAAAGAATGTCATCACTGCAAATTGAAAAGTCCCAAACCCCGGGAAAGTCATTTCCTGAAGAAGGACACATTCTGTTTGCATGTGTTGGCCGTTTCCGTTAAGTGTGCAGGAAGTGTTGACGTGCACTCAGAGCACATTTCAAGAAATATGTGAAAATGTATGACTACTTCAGTTTAAAAGTCAGTTGACTGCTGATGTCTTTGCCACTTTACACTTTTAGAGGAAAAGAAGGCCTATGTGTCTACACATATCAGAAGCATGCAGCCAAGTGCCAAGCCGAGGTAATAATGAGTAAACAACATTATGCATACTTTCGACAAATTAACTGTAGCATGGTATCTGAGAGCATGACAAGACTTCCTGCAAAGTTGCAGCGAAACTCTAAACAAAACATAAAAAAGACCATGAATTAACCTCACTGAAGACCTACACGATTGAATAATACGTATCCACTCATCCGCCTTTAGAAATGAAGGGACTTTCCATTGTTAATCAACAGTGATTATTGTCATGCTGACCCTCCATTGGCAGCTGTAAAAGCTTTATCTCATCTGAGGATGCTTTCCACAAGGATTACGTTTTATTTATTAATATTATTCACATAGAGGAGCATTTCTGAGGCTAGACAGTCCTTATTCACGTTCTTATTTCTGTGTCATCCTGACTGCGTTCTTGAAGGATATCAGGACAACTCAGTTCAAACACTTCCATATCAAATTTTGTGTCTTTATTGGAATCAGAAGCAGCCATCCCCAATCCAAGGAGGGAGCGTGGACTTCGCCAAAATCTCTAGATATGTTGAGTGTATACAGTGAACCTAAAGGGCCAATCAGTGCAATCTAATTGTGAAAAGAAAGCATTCCCTTGTAAGTACAATACCTGTGATATGGCTTGTATTTTTCAAAGTTTTCAAAGTAATTAGGAGAGGTGTTTTTTTAAGATTTATTTTTGACGTTTTAGCCTTTTTTAACAGATGGGATAGTAGCTAGACAGGAAAAAAGTTGGATGGAGAGAGGGGGAAGGATGGGAAATGACGATGTGTTTGGGATTTGTCCTACACAACCGCATGTATATGTCCGTCACACCTTTTGCTACACCACGTGTTTTTGCTTTTTGAGTAAAAGATATTTGAGTGTAAATATATTTTAAACTCAAGTATAAAACATAAAAAATATTGTTCTCAATTTATGAGATTTTTTGCAGTAAAAATGGCCACATTTAATTTTCAGAACAATTTAAGTAATTAAAAAAACGTATTAAAAAAAGAATCTGAGGTTGTTCTAAATTTGATATCAAGCATTGCCACAAAAAAAAAAAAAAAAAAAAAGTAATTTATTAGATCAAAATGGCCCGGAAATCATTAGGGGCAGCAAATGGTGTAGTGGTGTAGTTGGTCGTCCTATAACCAGTCTACTTAGGCAAACCACTTCACCCGCACCTTGTATGTATGTGTGCGACTGGTGGGGTGTTTGGTGGTGGCCAGGAGGCCATAGGTGCGAAATGTCAGCCATGTTCAGTCAGACTGCCCCAGGGCAGCTGAGGGCTACCAAGGGAGCTTATCACCACCAGAGGGTGAATGTGGAGTGAATAAATAATGCTCTGAAAAATCAAAAAGTGTTTTTGAGCATCTGGAAAAGCGTTATACACACAAACACATGTATATATCGAATGTATTCTTACATCTATGGTTTAATATAACCTTTGTATGGCAACTGTAACCTTAAATATTGAGAGAAATAAATTCCTTTAAACATCTTTATTCTGAAAGTAAGCCATAGATATTGATCAAACACCTGTGTAAAACCAAAGTTTTTGGTTTCGAGAATTGCTTTTATTTAGCAATTCTTAGCAAAAAGATGGGTGTTATGACTGCTGCCATTTCCAGTTTTGTTTACCCCTGTAGTGGCAGAGCCCTGGCATTCTCCTTTTTAACACCAGTGTCGTGCGCTTTGTCTTGTTGCTTCTGTGCTTGCTCTCTGCCACCTTCCTGTTTTGGTTTTACAGAATCTATTTGGGTGGCAAAGATCAGAACAGTCTATTGTTTCCATGTCTTTGGTGTTTCTAAGCACGGGTGTGCGATCTGGATCTCTCCTTCATGCCATGTGTTCATTGTCTTTGTCACTCGCGAGCCTAGCACTCTGTAAAGGTTCTGCTTTGGTGAGCTGTCTGGTTGAAGCGTAATGGTAGCCGATGCAAACAGTTTGTTGCAGTTTATTCTGCTATTGTGGCTTCCAGCATGTACAGGATTACATGCAGATACTTACTTATTGATCACTGAATAGAGGCACCTGTGTTTGTGCACACACAGTGCTCAATAAATATTTTAAAAACGCCATAAATTAGAATGCTACCTGTTGGTTTGCTGAAGTCATTACTGCTTTCCGGAGGTTATGAGTGTCTGTGTTGATGTGATTTTTTTTTTTGTACACAAAAAACTGATGTATGTTTGGTTATAGCATTTGAACGTTTCTCCCGTTCTCTCTCACCACTGTCTGATTATGTTCACCTGTTGCACGTTTAGTTTTCTCTGATTGTGTCCCTTTGACACATATTTGCTGTTTAAGTTCATGTTCATCTGTGTGGTTTCAGTTTATTGTTTTTTTTTTCTTAGAGGTGTTTTTGTTTATTGCTCAATAAAGCACTTCTTGAGATACTCTACTGAACCCTGTGGCATTCTGAACAGTTCTTTGTATGTTTTTGGAGACCAATTTTCCCACGCCACTTTTCCACCATATTTTAGTAGTAGTACGCCCTGGCTTGGTATGGCTTATCAATTCACCATGGATTTTCTTAATTTTTCCCCCAACTTCCAATATCCGCTTTTAAGTGACATGTCACTCCTCTACGTCATCCTTGTTCCAGAGTGAATGCAACAGAAAGGCACAATGTTGAGTGAAAAACGGAAAACATCAATGGACTGATACATTCATGATGTAAAGTGGTTAAATACTTTCAGATGAAAGTCTCAGTTTAAAAGGCTGTCGGTCTTGTTGGTTAAAATTATTGGCTATTTTGAAGCTTTGCGGTTATGTCCTGTTGCACACTATTATGACACATGCAGGGACCATTCTGGCCAATCAGTGAGCTGAACAACTGACCAGTCAGTGATCAACAGGTTGTTTTGTCACACTTTTCTTTACAATTATAAAAAAAATCATGTTGCTTTAAAACCTCATCGAAATATGTATGAAAGATTAAATGGTACAGAACGTGGTGCTCAAAAGCATGCCAAGTTGTTCTGTTGCAGAAACATGTGTCATGCTTTGTGGGTGCTCGCGGCAGGGCAGGTATGGTTTATCTGGTAACTAAACTTTTATCCAGTTTTTTCATCAGCACTGAGTGACCAAACCAGTCAAGTCCATAGTGCAATTGAAGCTTATTAGAAGTTCTTCTAATTCTTCTTCTAAAAAAAAGCTCTCTTTGGATGCAAAATTCCTTCACTGGGCCTATTTGATCTTCCTTGAGTTTTGGTAAAACTGTCAAAGCCCAGATATGGGTTTCCTGTGTCATAGATTCTGATGTCTCTATAATGTGTGTAGTCCAATTGCCAAAGCTAGAGACATCTTTTGTCTTCCCCATTTTTCACCGCTGTTCTTGATGTTTTTTTGTTTGTAGATGGAATTACTACTATAGAGCAGATGATGCACCTGTTGGTGACAGGCGGTTCTCTGCAGTGTTCCTCCCTGAAATGGCTGCTCATCAATAGCCCACTTTTTCTATTAGGAAATGATTTTCCTCCAAAAATTGGCCTGGTAGACCAGGACCCATGTAGGCACTGCCAAAAGCAGCTACAATTAGGCTTAGCAGCATGGCACCATGTAAGAGCCCTGGCTGTAGTGGAGTGGTAAACTTTTTTAGCCTCCTGCAGACCAAATATCTGTATGTGTAATGTCCTCATAAACCCTTTAATGTGTATAAAAATACATGCATTATTTTAAATTCTGAGATGCTGTGTTAATGAATGGAAAAAGCCATTATTTGGTTGGAGTTGAGGTGATTCTGACTTGTTAAAGATGGCATACATTATTAAACAGCCCTTTTCTGATGCCTTTTAAAGAAATTTGCTATATTTTTCATGCTCATTTTAGCAAAAGGGATGGATAAGAGATAAATTAAATATCTTTATCTTTATGTTTTTATTCTTGATCTAAGTCATAATTTTAAAATGTCAAAATGTTTGAGATGCCCTGAATTCCTTGAGTCTGCATCGCTTGGATGTTGGCTTTAGCTTCAAAATTCACAGCAAACCTGTGCACACTTGGTAACATAAATTAGACCAAGGTTGTATTAAAACGTTGAGTTATTTTTTCAGTGTTACTTACTGTTTTGGCCTCTGCATCGAGTAGCATCCAGCTGTAATGTGCCCCAAGCTATTTCAAACAGTGCCTTTGAGCATTTTGAAGACTTCAGAACTGCCAAATAGTGCACATTGCCCACCTTGCTATATTAGATAAGCAGCTTTTTAAACTTTGGGTGTCTGAAACACCACTTTGGGAAGAGTTTTTGTGTGCAGTGAATTGATTTTCACAAATTCACAACTTCTGATTTGCCTCAACAATAGCCAATAATTTCGGTCTAATCTTCACTTCCTGTTGTAAACCGAGTATAGCATTACCATAAACCAATGTCAGCTCTTACATTGAAGCTAGCTTTTTTCTCTTCCCCCAAAATATTAAGTAACTTACGTACAAGTCCTTAGACCTTTAAATGAAATTCAGAACATTTACCAATTAGCTTTTTTGGGCTAAACATAGTTTCGAGATAGCTCTGAGGTCTTCAGCTCACATTGAACAAAATCCGGCTTCCCTCTGTAGACTCTAAAGAAATATCTTTTTTTCCCGTTTATAATCACCTGCGTCATAGTCTATAACGCTGAACAATAGTTAGCCTGAAGGAATTTGTCAGTGTATGGGGATCTGGCAACAAAAGGTTGTGCTGATATGATTTCTAATTAAGGGATGGTTGTGCTGGTACATGGTTTCAAAGCCAGTCTACTGGGAGAAGAGCCAAAAATGTCTGCATTCGTGTGATTCAGCACTTTTCGGAGACATCAGACAGCTTGGTGTTTGGCCGTGGGGTGCTGAATGTGTTCATGGGCCGACGGAAACGCAGGAAAAAACATTCTAGACATTATCAGCCCTTCTGCAGCTGTGTGGAGGTAACATCCGCCAGCTCATTGCCTTGAGCACAGGCTCCTTCTCACACAGATATGATTCCACATGTGCTTTCCAGCCTGAGGAATAATAGTGGAACCTACAGGGAGAAAAAGAAGCTCTTTGTTAAGAGGAAAAGGAAACAAGTGTAATCCTCTACAATGCTATTTTTATGATATGATTTCGGTTAGTTTTAATTAGACATGGGGTACATAGCTAATGCTACAGTTGTTTTAAGTGCAACCCTTATGTGAGGTTGCATGTGCTCTGATTTCCAGAAAAGGCATGTAATTAGCTTCCTTTCGGAAAAGCTTTCTCCCCGATTTCTTTCGCACCTTGTGTGTTGTAATTAAAGCTGCCAGGCTGTGAAGAGCAGTATGAAAAGGAAAGTGTGTTATTCATGCTTGGGGAACCTATTATCCTTGGGTTAGTAGAAATTGTACCTGGCAGATTGCCAGGACCAGGTTTCGTTAGTAAGCCATGAATACACATGATTATCTGACAGACATATCTTTTGCTTTCCCTCGAGGCTATGTGTAGAAAAACAGGCAATTGTACCAAGAGGTTTCACTGTTACGCCATTGCTTGTTGGATGGTTTCTGTGTTAGAAAAGCATCGTAATTAAAGACAGCTTCTATACTGAGAGTATTAAATATCTAATCAATAAAATAGGTTTGTATTATGTACCACAGAAGAGTAGTTAGCATTTCTGCCTCTCACCATGGAGCATTCTGGTTGTCACAGGTGCTTGTGCGAGCATCTTCAATTGCTCTCTTTACAATGACGCACTACGCATTTAAGAGGCATGTAGGTGATGTAAATGATGGAAAAGGAGCATTTCCTTTTAGTAAGAAAAAAGTTATTTAAATTTTTTTTGGATTCTACTGACACATCAACAGAGGATTGTAATGGGGGTGTCAACACTTCCGCTGCTCTTATGGGGTTTAAGGCATACAGATCATTGAATTAAATTATGCAGTGACTAGGGTGCAACCTTTTGTACTTGGTGTTACAAGGTAGTGGGGTTAATTAGCGTTTGCCAGGTGCTACTCATCGGCCGGTGCGTGTCTACCAGCTACTCACATTAAAATGTGATCACCCGACCAGCATGGGAAAAGCGGACCACCGAGTGTAGTGGATGTATGCCGCGAGAGCCATCGGGGACTGCCAAAGGGGCCTAGGAGGTGCCCACTGACCTGGTCTAGAGTGTGTCGGGGACTGGACCGCCCATTTTCCATCAAGGAGTCCAGATCCAGTGAGCCTGGAGCATGGCGGATGCACCAGCAAACCAAACCACACAACTCTGGTCCGGAAATACATGTGACACTGGACAAACAGGGTGAAAACACCCCGGAGGACCTCTGCGCACTTCCCAGAGCATAGCGGGCCTATCCAGCTCACCATCATCCCTAAAAGAGTGACTCTTTTAATTATTTATGCCGCCTTTTTTTTTGTTTACAAAAAAGACCTGTGTGGCCTTGGTATAAAATACTGGGTATCATTTAATATGGGCAGATATTATATAATGGTCATGTGACTGAGTGACTAAACACATGAGACTGACTGGATTGTGCCATAAAACACCATTAATATTCAGTTTATATAAACACACAGCAGTGGGTAAGTAGCTTTCCACATACAAGGTGTATACCCCTCTGTTCAATAGTCAGAATCTAAAGGTAAGAGAGTCTCTCCGGGGAATCAGAGGTAATTCCAGGCTGGAGCAGCACGCCGAGGTGAGCATGCCCCAACAGGCATGGATGAAGCAGCATACTAGCTAGGGTGTACCAACAGCAACACTTGTGAAGAGACCTCTTGGGCCTGGAGAGTAAGCACAGCACAGGTAAATAGGTAGTGAGGGAGAAATATCGAATCTCTCTCGGTTTCCAAAATCATCCCACGGGCCATATGTTTGACATCTCCGATATACACAAACATTAATCACACTACAAATAAGACAAAATATAATTCTAGAAACAAAAAAAAATAATCAAGTACTTTAATTAAGCCTACCTGGGTCTTTAGTCTGGTTCACCTCACCTCCCCAGTAAACATTAGACGTCTGACAGACATGCAAATTATGTCTAGATTGCGTCTGTCAATCCAAGATTACTTCTGCACATCTACCCGTCTACCCGTTACATCTACATTCTACCCGTCAATATGCAGTTCAACAATTGGATGTCGGACTAAGTACGTTTTTGGACGTCTCAGACATGTGAATTGGCTCGTACCATAAACTGGATAGAATCCATTTTGATTAAAACATCACAAGGCACTTAAATTAAAAATAGTTTTACTTCAAAAATATATATAATCGGTTGTGAAGACACTATAAAAGTTAAGAAATGCAAAAAGGCTACAATTATGCACAGAGCCTATACACAGTATGAAATTATGTCGAAATTATGTTTGATGTAGAAAAGATGTCTATAACGACATTTTTACTGGACGTTCGGTAGATGAAAAAAAAGACGTATCTGGTAGGGGTGTAACGGTACGCTAAAATCGTATTCGGTTCGGTACAGTGTCTTGGAGAGTTCGGTTCGGTTCATTCGGTTCGGTACAAAACAATAAGAACTTACATATTCTTTATTTTAAAAAGCTGCCAATACACAAAAGAATTCTTGCATAAAATAAATAAAAGTGACACATTTGGGTGATATTTTAAATAAATTGCACTCTTTATAAAGAAAAGCACATTTTTTTAAATAAAAAATGAAATACTGCAACTAGTTAGGATAGATTACCTATCCACATTTTCTGAAGAGAGCATAGATCTGGTTGCCGTGACAATATCTCCAGCAGTAGAAAATGTTAGATGTGTTGCCTGCCCGATCTCCGTGGAACAATGTCGGCATACAACTTTAAATTCATCCACTCGTCTATCCCCGTTAGAGGAAGCCAAAAGCCAAAGTGTTCTCAAACAGGATACCGTAGTGAGGTGGGAGGGTCTTCAAGCGCTGGCTTCTCTTTTGCTGTGTCCATTTCTCACAGCTACTCGTGCAGCGCTACTGTGTTTCACTCAATAGCGTCCGTGCGGAAACTCGCCTAGGAACATAGTTCCGCTGCGCTTAATATCGCGCTAATAATATTATATTATTTAATAAAAAATACAGAATACCGAAACGGTACGCAAGTGTACCGAACCGAACAGGCCGTACCGAAACGGTTCAATACATCCCCGTGAACCGTTATACCCCTAGTATCTGGCGTCAACAGGTTCAAAAATGGAGGTTCAAAAATGACGTGCAATAGTGTTTGCCCAGTGTGTCTTCATTCCACACAATACCTTTTTTATCAACTCCTTTCATTCTTTGGTCATGTGACATCTCCATAATGTTAACCATTACGCTAGATGCACTAGAGAGCATTATGCATCAGTGGCATTATGCTATTGTTGTCTGACAATATTAGATCATGTTTCTATTGCGAAATGTAGACTTGAAATCCTTCTTTCCTTCCCATTTCTTTGTTTAGAGACAGTAAAAATTAGATTTTAATAAATGAGAAGAAACATTTCTCCCCCCCAAAACCGAGAATAATTGTATGCCCCCCCTTTATCCCCTAAATGTTACCCTCTTTTGTGTGTTGAGGGTATATATTCCAAAGAGACAACTTGAACTCAGACACCAGGTTGGTACAGTGGGCATAACATCATATGTAAAGGGTTAAAGGTATAATTTAGAATAACTTTGCTCATGCCCAATCCAGCCCTTTCCAGCCTGGGTTTCTGTGTGATGATAAATGTGCTGGCAATAACACCCAAAGCCCATTATTGCTACTTTCAAGCATCATCAAATACCCCAGCAATTTGCATTTCATTATATGCAAGACTCTGACTAATCATAACTAAGGTTCACGGGGAATCACAGCATGCAATCTTTGAGCACTTACGAGGAATTGATTTCCTAGAAAGCAGCTGTCCTATTCATTCACTGTCATTTTATTAAATTAAAATCACACGTGGTCCCATATGGTGTGAGCAGCTTTCCCCGCACACATTTCCCATAGCTGTTATGAATTATTCACCTGTTTTTGTGTAGGAATGACATTTGAAGTGGTGGTTGCGTCAGGAACTTGACTGCTTGATTCCGAGGTTTCGATTGTCGACAGTGTGCTCATTCTTCTGTTATCCATGTCTCATCAATGAAGCCTGGCGTCCCATGACTGTAATTTACTTTTGATTATGTGGTGACTTCCTCTCTGGCTCATTCAGAATAGTTTGTGGCCATTGTGCTTGACAGCTTCATCTCTTCAAGTCCATTCATTTGTTCAGTTCAAATGGAAGCAAATTTGGGCGTCTCAAAATTAGTTTATTTACTGCTGAGTGTCTCTTCAACAGGCAAATAGCTGTTGAAAATCACAGGTTTGAATTGAAATAAAAAGTCTGAGTAGACATGGGAAGCCTGAATCTTTTTGTTGACATCCATTTTGTTGAAGAAATTATGCACTTATTATGCCTGAGATTGTTTCTGCCCAGGGTTGCCAGGTCCAATCAAAAAGCCCAGCTCAATGTAAACCTAAAACCACCTAAAAAAGAACAAAGACCTACAATTACAAGAAAAAGTATGCAGACATTACAAGGTATGTTTTTATCTTTTATTGAACATAACATGTAAACAATCACAGTGCATTGTGAAAAAGTATGTGAACCTCTAGCCCAGGGATGACAACCTCAGTTCCTGGAGGGCCACAGCCCTGCGCAGTTTAGCTCCAACCTCAACTAAACACACCTGATGCAGCTCGTTAGGTCCTTCAAACTGTTTAAAAGCTTCAGTTGTGGGTCTCTCTGAGCAGGGTTGGAAGTAAACTCTGCAGGGCTCTGGCCCTCCAGGAACGGATCCCGATACCCCTGCTCTAGCCTAATGACTTCTTTAAGACCTAATTGGAGCCAGCAGTAATCCAACATTTAGTCCAATCAGCGTGAAGATACTGGATGTGTTGACGAACTAAACACCCAACAGTTTGGGGTTTACAGTTTCAAGAAGCACTTGGTGACTTGCTCAAGGCCACAAAAAAACGTGGTTGTCAGAGGTGGAGAGAGTGAGCTTTCTACATTCAACCCACTATCGACTTCCAGTTGAGTCGGTGATTGAACCAGTGACCTTCTGATCTCTTTTTCAACTGCCCCCAAACTCTTTACACCCTGCATTGTCAACATCAACATGTTCTGTTCAATAAAAACATTAAAACATGTAATGTTGGTGTAGTATTACTTTAAGCAGATTGCTTTCTTCTATTGTTGTGACTTATATGAAGTCCAGAG
Source organism: Danionella cerebrum (assembly GCA_007224835.1). Lineage (NCBI taxonomy): Eukaryota > Metazoa > Chordata > Actinopteri > Cypriniformes > Danionidae > Danionella > Danionella cerebrum. Next base: position 68,814 of record SRMA01026570.1, read on the forward strand.
GGCACTTTACGACCAATTCCTGCAAAATTCCATGTAATCCTCAAGACTTTTACTAAAAGTGTCTTTAAAGTGTATATAGGAACTGTATTTAAAATCATTTCATATGTCTGTACCTGTCACATTCCAGATTGACTTTGTTAATGAAGTCACAGAGAAAGAATCCGTTTCCCTTGCAGGAGTGGAGGAGGGTTTTAAAGGAGTCTCCGACTGGGAATTCCAGTGAGTATACTCCGGCTGGAATCATCCAAAGAGCAGGTTAAAATACACCTAGAGCTCTAACTGGTGTAACCCTCTCAGGAATACACTCTTTGGGCGTCTGAGCTTTCAATAGCTGTAGGGAGCAAGCACACTGAGGAGTCCAGAAATTAACATGGGGAAAATCGACCACAACGGCGGACATCGGGCTTCTGGGAAATGGAGTTTTATGGTGTGGATCAGAGAATGGTACATGAGGTAAGTGAACTCTGGAGAGATCGCTGGGTCTGGCAGTACCCTCAAATCACTAGGTATGTACAGATACTGGACTTGTGAAAACATTGTGGAAGGTGGGGTGGAACATTATGCCTACATATATTTTTACATGCACATATTATGAGTGCACACCTGTATCAATTAAGCCCTGGTTGCACAAGCAGTAATGGAGTGTAAAACGCATACCAGGCAAGCTTTCCGCAGGAGAGGCGAAAGCCTGAATGACCCCCCTGCATGCACATGTGCATGCCTAAATGGAAAACGACTGGGTTGTGTTGAAGGGGAGGTGGAGGGTTATTTCTGCTGTTGTCATTAGGGAAACAGATCAGTCTGACTGCTTATAAAGGGGAGGTCTGACATAGATGATTGGGAGGACCGTCCATGGCTATTTATCTGCAGGTAATACTCCCGAATCTTGTCTAACAATGTCCCTTCAATGGCATATTATTGCATTTCATACTTTCTATAGTGGTTTTAAATATTTTTGCTCATGAATTATAAAATAAATGACATTTAAAGCAACAGGGTCACAGGGTTTACATCTCCAGTGCACATTGGGCGAGAAGCGGGGGTACGCCCTGGACAAGACGCCAGTCCATCGTAGGGCAACACACACATTCACACCTAATTTCTTTTAGATTATTCATGTTTTAGGAAAATGATTACACAAACTCAGACGCTCAAGCGCCATCTTTATCATTTGGCGGGACTCATACCCACTCCTGCACTACAAAATATTTCTATCATTAGTAGTATGCGTCTTCGCTCGGCCTTCAAATCCTGCCGATAGAACGGTGAGTCATGGAGGCAAACCTGATAAAACAGAACTTTATCAGCTTTTCTCAAGCCTCTAATATATCTTTGTTGCTTGCAAAAGTTTAAAATCCCAAGCCTCTGAGAAAACAAGTTCATGGTTAATAATCTTTAAAAAAAAAGTTTATTTTCAACCTCTTCTACCAGCTTTGTTAGGATTCTAAAAACCCCTTGACGACATCACGTCCACATAACACTGCTGCAGCCAAACATCTGGTGTCCAAACAGAGCTTAGATACTGCAAACAGCCGAAATCAACTTGGTTTCTCATTTAGGTGCAAACTCAATGACTACATCATTACAAAGCTCGGACTTTCCTACGGTGGAAAGCCATTCTTTTTTTTTTAGTCAAACGTGCAGCAATTTTATCCATACTAATCCATTTTCTTTGATAAACAGTTGGGGGATTTTTGGGGATGCATCCAACTGATCTGATCTACTGCTCTGATCTCCCAAGATGATCCATGGCTTCAAGGTACATTTCATTTTATTTCGTCATTCTCAGGATCATAGGGGATAATGTTTTTCACAGTATGGCCTCAAGTATGCCCTCCAATTTTATGTTCTTGACTGAGTTTTTTTTTCACCAGTCAGCATTGTAATGTTCCCACATTCTTTCCAACATTCTCGGATCTCAACCCAAAAACACTCAATACACAGCCAGCAATTTTGTCTGCACATTAACTTGAAAGAGAAGAAAAACTTTCCAGAATAGGAGCCACTATCAGAGCAGCATCAAAATAGCTACCCCAACACCAGATTCAATCATTGGCCGGAAGATTTTTTAGAAGCTTATCAGACTAGCCTAGCCAACAAATAAAACCTAGCACTAAATCCTATAGTATACATTCTAAATCTTATGGTAAACATAACATTTTTCTGACCCCTGCCCCCACTTGTTCCAGGTTCTGCCAGTGATTGGGCCTGGTTTTCAAGGCAGAAGGGGGATGCTAACTTTACTCTTGTAAAACAGTTACAAACTCCTTTCCATTCAGTTCCCAAATGAAACTTGCTCCAGTTGACCTGCTTGGCTACTCTATTTAAAAACAATGCAGTGTAAGATGTACATCAAGTTTACTAGCATGACTGGGCCATGGCATTGAGGTTTCTTCTCATCAGCAAGCTTATCCCAACAAGAGTGTATTACCTTCTATAAGAGTTTCCTATAATATTTGAATTTGGAAATTAACATATATGTATTTTTGCAGCTCCTTATCTCTTTTAGAAACTTTTTAGGGCCTTCTTTTAGAAACCATGAACCTTTGTTCCCAAAATAATTAGGTTCCCTGTAGTACAGGGTGGCATTATTGTGATTGCCCTCTACTTCTAAATTGCCACATAATATTTCAACTAATTTGTGATCAAGGTCACTTTTTTGATCAGTGAACTTATGTGGGCCAAGTTAATGAGAGGGAATCTTGTGACAACCTGGCTTCTTGTAAGGCCTTGTCAACACATACCTGATAATTTTGATAATTGGCATTTTTCTGTGCGGTTACGCTGTCCTTCCAAATGTAACCGAAGCACATTAAAATGAATCATATTTGATACAATCCGTGTGGACAGGATAACCAGACTATTATGTGTCCAGGGGTGGAGTTTGTTGTCGTCATCACTGCTGTGTTGACAACAGCCAGAGTAATGGTGGCCGCAGCATGGACTATGTTGCTGTTTATTCCTCTATTTTTGCTTACAGCATGTAGAGTATATCATGAACAGAGATGATTGTGTTTTTGCACACGCAGTGCTAAATAATCATTTTCAAAATGCCATGAATTGACTGCCACCTGTTGGTTTAGTAGAATCATTAAAGTGTTTCAGAGGTGTTTGGGTGTCTATGGGGATGCCTTTTTTTTAAACGGACATGTGTGGACGCAGTTGGGGCATGTGTGGACATGGCTTAAAAGAAGTTGGTCAGATATCACAGTTTAATCATGCTGCCAACCTAGCTTTATCAGTTGTACCATGAGACTCCAGGTGAGCATGGTTCAGCCATCAGAATGCTTTCTCGAGCTGAACTAATACATTCGTGTTTAGAGATGCCTCACCACATCCGTTCTGTACCAAGGGGCACCACCTAGCAAAAATTATTTTGTTTTTCATATCTTTTTCAAGATAAATTATTACATAGGTTCCGACTAGGGTGGCGCAGTGGGTAGCACTGTGGCCTTCCAGTTAAAATGTTGCCAGCTTGAGGCTTGCCGGTGCTTGCGTGGGTTTCCTCTGGGTACTCTGGTTTCCCCACAATCCCAAAAACATGCGGTTAGGTTAGTTGAATAATCTAAATTCCTCTTAGGTGTGAATGTGTGAGTGAGTATGAATGGACTGGCGATCTGTCCAGGGTGTACCCCTGCCTCTTGCCCACTGCACGCTGGAGATATGCATCGGCACACACCCAAAAAATGAGTTAGCAGGTTGGAAAATGAATGGTTCAAACTTCCATTCACTTCAGATTGCGAGCATTTGAAGAACCTCCATTAGGTGACACATGCTTAAACACAGCTGTGACTAATTTGTTTGATTACCGATCGATACAAGGGTGTTGAGAAGGGTTGAATGATTTGCATTAGAAATAAAATATAGTTTATTATGTGAATGTGTATTAAAGACCGAAGTGTGGAACAGCATGAGGGAAACTAGACAATATGTTCTACTTCTAGAACCTTTAAGGTGATTCTGAAATAGCTCTCTGAGTTATTGATCCTTGTCATATAAAATATTCATTTCGAATGAACAAAACAATCAAGACCAACACCTCACTAGACTGGAGCCTTTCAGTGATAACAAATCACTCCACAGATGTCCATTAAAGCTTGACGTTTCTGTTCTTTATGTACAAATCTCCAGTTTATAGTAAGCTACCCAGATATTAATTCAAGTAATGGAATATTAAGCACTGCTCCTAGTAGATCGATCAACTTGAACCCCCTGCTGTTGAAAGCACATTTTTGCAGTATATAATATAAATGGAGCAACTTATAAATAGCCCCAAGTCCACCCCTCATTAGACAAGCTCAATTAAGCCTAGGATCGCAGTGCAGATTGTAGAAAAGTGTTTCTTAAATACTTACTCATGCACTCACCTGCTGCACATTCACCGTTGGTTCTTTGGAAATCGGCGGCTGAATAATTCCACATGCCCTTGTCATTGAAAATGATCTCCAGTTGATTCATACATCCTCTCACAAATGACGTGCATGGTGGGCGATGGATGTGTCTGTATAGTATGGCATAGTATTAAAAATACAAAATATGGCACGTCAAGCCAATTCACCAATGCCTTCATTTATTTTCAATTAATAATAACAATACATTTGTAAAAAAAATTAATGTGGTCTAAAAGGTGGCAATAACATGTACAAGTAGTTACTACTTCTCAACAAAGAAGAATCAGGACCCATTGGCACTCAACCGTGTTTATAACCTCTCGTTGCTATGTTCTAACAGTACTTCCTTTTGTTTCTATGCACCTGTCTGTCTTATTGATTATATTTAGCCTTGATTTCAGGTTCTGTTCAGCCTTCTGGCAGCTTGGCTCTTGGCTCTGTATGTAACATGCACACATGGTTCCATTTAAGTCGGTTTTTCTTCTTCATTGTTCACTAATGGACATGTTTATTCTGCATCTGGGTTCATCTATACAGTATCCCATCATATATAGCAAGGAAAGCTGTATACAAAGCTGTTGCTTTGTATGTTAATGCAATGATCCAAAAAGCCTGGCTTGCAATGGCAAATACAGCATGGTTCTGGAGCAGAGCTGACCAATTTTGCAGTTCTAAACGTAGCAAATACAAACACTGCAAAGACGTGGACCTTGAAACCAAAGAAAGTCCCATAAATAAACGCAAATGGTGGCCCAACTGTACATTCAATTTATTTTAAAACAAAAGAGCACCCAAAATGAAGACAACAATCAGTGAAACACAGTGGTGGGCAGTCAGGGCCTGCAAGGCCTTCTCTGCTGGCCTAAAAATATATAAATCACAGACTGATGTTAATTATAATTTGTTCATGAATACGTATTAAATAATTCCAAATGATCTCTCGGCTTCCTTTCCTTGCTAGCCCCCTGGTTCCGCAGCTTCGAGACGTGTATTTTAATATTTAAGCATTAAACCAATCACATTTCAGCCACTATATGTTGCCAGGGTCAAAGAAAGCATGTGACTGGTTTAAAACAATAAACCTGGAGGCTTCTGCGAGCCCTGCAGCATATAATAAATGTCGATCAAGCTGTTACTTCACCCAATCAGATTTTGAGTTGGTGACACCAAGGCCTTCTAGCAGGTGAATGGAAACGTCAGCGTATTCACACGCTTTGATTGGATAGTGAATTAACCGTTAATACAATTAAAGCTTGTGAATGCACTGACACGTATTCAGCGAGTTACACAAAGATATTGTTGGATTGATTTAATATTGGTTTTGTAAACCCACAATGGCTGAAGGAGTAGAAAGCCGTCAAAGCCATTTTCAAGATGGACTTTTCAAGAAAAGCTGGACATTGTTTCGGATGGTCGGATAACTCAGAACCTAGCAAGCCTGTCACAAATGGGAAAAGTATTTGTCGCCACTTTAAGTCCACTAACTAGCGGTATTCGTGACTACTGGTACTCCAAAGAATGGAACTGAAACACACAGATCATATGCACCACAGAGTAATTGACATCCTCTTGAGGAATTTTGTGCACAAATGATCAGGATTTTTGGTGAGTAAAATGCTGCTAAAATTCTAAATAATATTGCAATTTTATCGAGTTATTTTGATGCTTCTTTATGTGTGTCGCTGCTGTACCTGCAATAGAAGTTTTATAGCCATAAAATAGTTATTGAGGGTTGGATTGATTCAGACGGAGCCCCAGTGAAGGCCTAGGTGTGAATTGCACGGCCTGCCATGGGTAGAAACATAAACATCACACATAATGGGTGGACCCCTGCTAAAGTTTTCAAACAAACGTTGATGTTGGCTTGTCCTACTGCCATTTAAAACTTTTAAAGTGTTGTCACTGTCAATATGAGTAAAATAAAGTAACCCCTCCCTATGACTTTCCTAAGCTGAGATATCCCCAATTAGTTGCCATGGTAACCAATCTGGCTGCTATGGTGGGGTCAGTGATGTAATATAATGATCCCCCTGTCAATACGGGTTAAAATATAAAGGAATCCGCATGTTTCAATGATTTTCCTAATCTGAGATAAAAGACATGCCAAATTGGTTGCTATGGTAAACAGTCTGGTTGCTATGCAGAGGTCAGAGACAAAAGATAATTTTCCTTATGTCAATATGAATAAAATAATGTAACCCGCATGTCTTTATCATTTTCCTAAGCTGAGCAAGAGATATGCAAAATTGGTTGCTATAGTAAACAGTCTGGTTGCTATGGAGTGCTGAGATAGTATAATCTTTAGATCTTTTGACTCCAAAGGTCTGTTCACATCAACCCCAATTTTCGTTGCGAAGCTTCATGCTCCGATGCGCCTCGATATTAAGCCAGGGCCCCAACGGGACATCAAACGGAAAAAGGTTTTGGAGTGACATATCGGGCTCGGTTTGATCAACCCCCACTCGACATCCATGTTTTTTTTCTATGTGTGTTTTGAACTCTCTGTTGCCGTCTTCTTCTTGCTCTTCTTCTTTCCCGTTTCCCTGTTTGCCGTGGTGAGCGTCTGTCTGACCGCCATCTTCACACAGGGAGCGTCATTGCATCAATATTTCCTTGAAAAATAGCACCCTGCTGAAAAACCATCAGCAGGCCTTTAGGTAAAAAACCAACTCCAAAAGCAGATTTCTAAAGCAGAGAGGGAGAGAGTTCTAAGGAGTTGGTTGCTAAGGTAAATGATTTGATTGCTATGGTCTGTGATGTCAAAAAGAATTTAAGTTGTTACCATTACTAACAGAAACAACCCCCCATTTCTTTTTGATGTTTTATCTCGAAGATATTTTGATGCTCAACATTTGCGTCATCTATTGATCCACCTTTTTAATCTGCATATCTAGGTTGTGGGGGTAGCAAACTGTTGTTAGACATTAGCAGATCAAATCATTTTCACCAGTTCTGTTATTCATATTCCCATGGGAGAGTCAGAAGATGGAGAGAGTCCGGGTTGGAGGCCACATGAATTCTTTTTGTAGAAGATATTATCATTTTGGCTCCATTGAGCTTGGACCTACAGCAGGGACTGAAACCATTTGCAGTTGAGTGTGAATCTGATGATACATTTCCCGCCTTCAAAAAGGTAACTTGCTCTCTTTAGGATGGAGAAATCTGGCTTTAATTGGAAGGACTGGAACTATTATTCCAGTAAGAGTGAAACTGAATAAACCACATTACTGCAGCCGGTGCACCAGTCACTTCAATTTGGATGTGTCCCCATTTCCCTCAAAGTCACTATTTTCTCCAGTTTTGAAAAGTCTCCAGGGAACAAATGTGATTGTTCTGGCTCTGGTCTTCTTTTATTTGTTTCTTTCAAATTGAGTCCAGCTTGTCTAGATCAATTACTACTTTTCTAATTCCATTGTTACTTTAGATGTGCTGCAGGGCGCAGTATCGTGTCCTCTACTTTTTATCATCTACATTGTTCCCTTGGGAGATGTAATTAAAAAATATGGTATACATTTTCACTGCTAAGCTTTTTGTTTAATCCAAGTCTCCTATTTATTTTCCTTCATCTTCTGTATAAATACAATAAAAAAAATGTGTATAGTTTGAAGTAGTAAACGATGTTGTGTGAGGGTGGATAAACTCACACACACAGGTCATACTCCAATGCTCATCTCGACACCATTTTCTGTCTTTGAAGTAGTGTTTTTGTTCCCTGTAGTGTTTTATTTGGAATATTGTTTTGTTTGCAATAGTATTTTCGATTTGCATCATGTTTAAATTTTTAGTATTTCATTTGCAGTAGTGTTTTGTTTGGAGCCTTCTTGTTTGCAGTAGTGTTTTATTTTCAGTAGTGTTTTGTTTTCAGCCTTTTTGTTTGCAGTAGTGTTTTGTTTGCAGCATTTTTTTATTTGCAGTAGCGTTTTGTTTGGAGCCTTCTTGTTTGCTGTAGTGTTTTATTTGCAGTAGTGTTTTGTTTGCAGCCTTTTAGTTTGCAGTAGTATTTTATTTGCAGCATTTTCTATTTGCAGTAGCATTTTTATTTGCAGTAGTGTTTTGTTTGCAGCATTTTTAATTTGCAGTAGCGTTTTGTTTGGAGCCTTTTTGTTTGCAGTAGTGTTTTGTTTGCAGCATTTTTTATTTGCTGTAGCATTTTTAATTTGCAGAAGCACTTCTGATTTGGAGTAGTGTTTTTAATTTGCAGCTTTTTTTGTTTGCAGCATTTTTTATTTGCAGTAATGTTTTGTTTTCAGCCTTTTTGTTTGCAGTAGTATTTTATTTGCAGCATTTTCTATTTGCAGTAGCATTTTTATTTGCAGTAGTGTTTTGTTTGCATCATTTTTTAATTTGAAATAGCGTTTTGTTTGGAGCCTTCTTGTTTGCAGTAGTGTTTTATTTGCAGCCTTTTTGTTTGCAGTAGTGTTTTGTTTGCAGCATTTTTTGATTTGCAGTAGCACTTCTGATTTAGAGTAGTGTTTTTAATTTGCAGCATTTTTGTTTGCTTTATTGTTTTGTTGCCAGCATGATTTTGATGCACAAGTGGCGTTTTTGTTTGCAGCAGCATGTTTTTGATTAGCAGTAATGTTTTTATTTTATTTGTGGTGCACAAAATGGATTTGCAGATGTATGGAGCACTAATGCCCCACCGTATAAAACAACTGAAATATGTTTGAATAGTGATTTATTTAAAGAGCTCTGAGTTTACTTTTTTTTAATAAATAGTCTGACATTGAATCCGAATGAGAATAGTTTCAAAGTGTGTTCGAACACACACATGAATTTGTTTATGGAACAGGGGAGTACTCCAATACAACAACAAACACCAGAATAACAAATTTAGCTGCTGAACACAGACTTAATGCTAAATGGAATATATTGATACACACATGGAGCACTTTGGCAGGAAACAATAGCATGCAATGTTTGAATCCAATACATGTATCTTTACATTCATCAAGAGAATCTTTTATTGAGCTTAATTGATTAAGTTTATTTTTAAATAGAAACTTGAAGAGGAAGGATGTATCGGCCGAGACAGACATTTTAATGGTGTTTTGATCTTACGAGAGCAGAGAGCCAGATTATCATGTCAAGCAGAGCTCACCATCTGCGTCTCAACTCCCATCCAAAGCCCAAATAAAGATGTGACACATTTGGACGCCCCGATGTGATGACGAGGAACCAGTAATTTCTGAGGCTTCTGGAGAGCTAATCTACTTCATTCATCTAAATGCGCAATATCACAGGAATAACTGTAAATGAAGGCTTTGATTCAGTTCAAGGCAATCAGAGTGTCCTCATAAATCGCACAGTTTGATACGGAATTTACTAAAGTAGGTTGATTACGCAACAACAGATATACTTAAACCAAAAGAAAGATTTTAGAAAAAAACATCTCATGGTTGAGTCCTTTTGTTGTCTTAATATTGAAAGTTTCAATTCTTTATTTTGCATCAGGAACAACAATTATACAGTTGTATATATGCAGACAATAATGCAGGTGATAGTACACAGCCTTGAGGTACCCCAGGCTCTACTCCCTGTAGGCAACATCATAGGGAAAACTTTACCTAAAACCAGTAAATAGCATTTCTGTGTAATGCCCCAATCTTTGTTGAGGCTGCTCGACTATCCACACAATATATTTGCCAAAAACGATAATGTTTTGAATGTCAGCATCCTTTTCAAATGGTTTTTGTTTTTCAGGGTTTATTTTTTTATAGCAGGGGTGCCTAAACTCAGTCCTCGGGAGCTAGTATTGTGAATAGTTTAGCTTCTGGAAGATTCTAGTAAACCTAGTAATAGCTTGATTAGCTGGTTCTGGTGTGGGGTTGGAGCTGAACTCTACGAGACACCAATAACCCAGTTTGGGCACCACTGGAATATATAATAAGTAAAAAATAAATGCACAAGTGACACATGAAAATGTAATTTATGTTAAATAAATGAATTGATTGCTAATCAATCAAAAAATATTGACTTTCGTCATTTCTTTGCCCACTTTTATTTACTCTTTGGGTTTGGTAAGTTAAGGTGGAAAATGGTACTCCACCTTTTTTAGGAATACACCACTGGACAGGAAGTGATGTGGGGAGGGTTAGGAAAGACTGCAGGTTTGGGACTCAAATGTGCATCGACCTGTGTCCATGTGCCTGACCCACCGTCCATTATACCACAGGGCTGGACAATCAATGTTACTCTTATTTAAATGAACCAAACAACTGTCATCTCAGGTACACAACCAAATTTTTTCATGATTAGACACAAGAGTTGAGGGTTTACTCAAAGGACAAATGTCAATAAATCAGCCCAGATAATATTAATAACTTGTTGGCAAGTGGCAAAGGCATGAATGGGATAATCAACTCTCAGCTATTTTTTGGCTTTTTTAACGCAGCCTGCTTCACGTCGAGCGGAACACACCAGCTCATGTGCTGAAAAAGTGGAATTTTTGATCATTAGTGTAGTGACAGGTGAGGTAAGCTGGTGAGAGTTTGGTGTTGCAGATCTTGGGAACAGGGATGACTGTAGTTCTCCAGATATTTTCTGTTCTTTTCTGACATAGCTGAAACATTCAATGATGGTATTTTGTCATCGGTGTGTGGTTGCTCCAGATCATTCCCATTGCACCATTTGCACCAATCATTACAAACATCATTTTGTACAGGAACTAAATCGAGTCTCTTGATTGCAATTTGAATTTAATCTGATTACTTGGTGCTTCACTTCTCTTGCCCAAAAAAAAAACCTGTGAAATGAGTTATTGTGGCCTTGAGTATGCATCCAACTGAGAGTTTAATGATTGGAGAGATTTCTCGTACCACACTAATCAGGTGTGCAGAGGAAGATTCCACGCTTCCAGGCATTTGTAGGAAGTCAAAGGTAAAAGGTTGAGCCCCTCATACATTCTTGAGGGAGAAGGGGACATGCCATAGAGGCTTGCTGTGTTCATTTCTTTGACTTCTTCGGGGAGTATCAATTCAGCTTCCTGTGGGAGTTTCGGGAAAGAATCAGGCCAGCGACTGGAGCTGATTAGCAAATGTTTCATCTGACCCACTTTCACAATTTAAATAGGTGAGTTTTAAATCCAGAAGACTGAATTATTCATGGATTTATTGGCTTAGGTTTTAAACCTTTTTATGATTTCAGTATATAGTTATAAAAAGTCTTAAACAGTAAATCTATTACAATGACCTAAACGGTTGTGTATGATAGCTAGTATAGTTTTTTTAGTAAATGAGGTTTAAGGCAAATTTACAGGTCCTTCTAAAAAAAAAAAAAAATAGCATAATGTGATAGAGTTCATTATTTTTCGTAATGTACGTAATTCATTTACACACAACTGAAGTATTTCAAGTCTTTTATTGTTTTAATATTGATGATTTTTTATCTAAAAAAAATAGTATATCATGAAAAGGATCTCTAAACGAGATTTTAACCTAATCATCTGAATCAACTAACTAACTCTAAAAACCTGCAAAAGATTCCTGGGGCTTTTAAAAACTCCCAGCCTGGTGTCCAGAAGACTATCACTGACACACTCAAGCAGGAGGGTAAGACACAGAAAGAAATTTCTGGCTGTTCCCAGAGTGCTGTATCAAGGGACATCAGTGGGAAGTCTGTGGGAAGGAAAAGTGTGGCAGAAAACGCTGCACCGGACCCTGAGGAAGATTGTGGAGAAGGACCGATTCTAGACATTGGGGGACCTCCGTAAGCAGTGGACTGTGCCTGGAGTAGAAACATCCAGAGCCATCGTGTACAGGCGTGGACAGAAATGGGCTACAGGTGGTGCATTCCCCAGGTCAAGCCACTTTAGAACCAGAAAGAGTGGCAGAAGCGTCTGATCTGGGCTACTGAGAAGCAGCTCTGGACTGTTGCTCAAATTTTGCATGTCATTCGGAAATCGGTGCCAAGTATTGAGTGCATAACTTAACATAATTATTTGAGGGGTTACTTTTTTGTATTAAAATCAGTTTTCTTTTATTGGTCGGATGCCAAACATTTTTAACTGTATGCCAAAATCATACATTTTAAAACAATTAAAGGCTTGAACTACTTCAGTTGTGTGTAAATGAATCTAAAATATGTGAAAGTCTAATGTTATCAGTACATTACAGGAAATAATGAACTTTATCACAATATGCTAATTTTTGAGAAGGACCTGTAACATTTAAGACACTTTTAAACTTCTTAATTTCATGGTCAAAGGCAAGATTTTGAGAAAAATACAGCTGACACAAGAACGTAACACCATCATTCAATGTAGGGGGGATTTGTAGTTTGTTGATGTACTATTATTTTTTAAGTTCAAAATCTTTTGACTCTTTGTTTTTCAAAGATTGGGCACAAAAAAAGCACAATGGCACAAAATGTGCTTGGAGCAGTGTATACAGTTTAAGTGAGGTTCTTTGCTTTTTGCTGGGATTTATGAATTTTTATTTTGTCTCACTTTTGATTTTTGTTATAAAGTATAAAACTGTTTGTTGTCAATTGCTGAGATTTTTGAAAATGACTTTTTTTTAAACAATTACAGGTTTGTTACCTAAAATTTTACCTAAAGTTCTGCACCTTTTGGTTTGATATAAAAAAATGACAATTTAAAAAAGGTTAGAAAGATGTAGGAAAAAGAGAAAAGCAAATGACACAAGTCCGTGCACAGGTCTATACACTTTACCCCCTGATAGGTGCTGACAATCACTAATTCTTGGGTATTTGGAACATAATACATTTATGGTTGTTCAGCTTTATTAGTCACCCATGTCTAATTTGCATAACAAAATTCATCATTTTAATGACTTTGCGGCTAATTTCTTTATCACGATGGAGTCACACAGTGTTGGTGAATAATAATCAGCTTTTTTTAAAAGTTTAATGTCAATGTGAGTGTAAATCTCATTCAAAGTATGAATATTGCAGTCGCATGAATGAAAACGTTATAACTGTTGGAAAATGAAGCACGTTTTAAAGTCATCATAGAATTAAGCATTTTTCGGAAAATAACAAATGGTAAAGAAATCAATGTATTAGCTATAAGAACAATTAAATAGGAAGTAAACATCCCATTCAAAACATACACCTCCCAACAAACATAAGGTTGAAAGACAAAGAATGTTTTCTGAATGAATCTGCCAGAAAATGTGACCCGAGCATACAGCGGGGAAAATAAGTATTGAACACGTCAACATTTCTCTCAAAAAACATATTTCTAATCGAGCTATTGACATGAAATTTTCACCAGATGTCGGCATCAACCCAAGTAATGCACACATAGAAAGAAATCCAAACATTTATGTCCATAGATGAAGTTATGTGTAATTAAGTGAAATGGCACAGGGAATAAGTATTGAACACGCGTACTGAAACTTATTTAATACTTAGTGCAAAAACCTTTGTTGGTGATTACAGCCTCAAGACGCCTCCTGTATGGAGAAACCAGTCGAATACATTGCACAGGTGTGATTTTGGCCCATTCATCCACACAAACTGCCTTCAAATCTTCAAGGTTCCGGGGGTCTCTTCTGTGAACACGGATCTTCAGTTCTTTCCAAAGATTTTCAATTGGATTCAAGTCTGGTGATTGACTGGGCCATTCTAGCAGCTTTATTTTCTTTTTCTTCAACCAGTTGAGTGTTACCTTGGCTGTGTGCTTGGGATCGTTGTCTTGGTGAAAGATCCACCCTCTTTTCAACTTCAGCAGCCTGGCAGATGACAGCAGATTCAAAGAATGTCTCGATACAGTCATTATTCCTTCAATGATATGAAGTCTACCAGTACCACATGCTGAAAAACAGCCCCACGCCATGATACTCCCACCTCCAAACTTGACTGTTGGTATGGTGTTTTGGGGGTGATGTGCGGTGCCATTTTTCCTCCAAACATGTTGTGTCTTATGACATCCGAAGAGTTCAATTTTGGTCTCATCTGACCAGAGTATCTTCTCCCAGAATGTCATGGGTTTATCCAAATGTTGTGTCGCAAACTCCAAACGAGCTTCAACATGCTTCTTCTTCAAAAATGGAGTCTTGCATGGTGTGCGTGCATGGAGGCCATGGCGGTTGAGTGCATTACTTATTGTTTTCTTTGAAACAACGGTACCTGCTGATTCCAGGTCCTTCTGAAGCACACCACGAGTGGTCCTAGGCTGTTGGAGAACCCTTCTGATGATTGTTCTGACACCTCTGTCTGAAATCTGGCCGTGGCTGGTTTATGGTAATGCCGTGTTCTTTCCACTTCCGGATGATGGCCCCAATGGTACTCACTGGAACTTTCAGAAGTTTGGAAATGTGCCTGTAACCAATGCCTTCAGTGTGTTTTGCAACAATAAGGTTGCGTAGGTCTTTGGACAGCTCTTTGCTTTTACCCATCATGCAATGCTTCTTGTCTAACACCTTGCTGGTGAGAAACCTTTTTAAAAGGCATCAATCAGGACTATACCAGCTGACATTACTTTGCACTAATAGGGGGCAGGTAAACCTTCTGAATACTGACAAACTCCAGCTGCTTTCTTGGCTTGCCAGACCTTTTTACCCTCCTGTTCTTCATGTGTTCAATACTTATTCCCTGTGCCATTTCACTTAATTACACATAACTTCATCTATGGACATAAATGTTTGGATTTCTTTCTATGTGTGCATTACTAGGATTAAAAATTTCAATAGCTCAATTAGAAATATGTTTTTTGAGAGAAATGTTGACGTGTTCAATACTTATTTTCCCCGCTGTATACTTTCTGTCAATGTCGTTGGTTTTTAAACCTTTTTCCATGATCTATAAACCATAACAGGCATAGCCCTTTTTCTACTTCAATTAAAGGGGAAAATCATGTGGCTTTTGGTTAAACGAGTTGTGACCGTGTTCAGTGGTGACCCAGATGTTGGCTGTTGGCTTAGCATAATTTAATCGTTTACTAAACTTATCAATAAAATAAAGTCTTGTTTTATTTTTTTGCAAAATGACAAAAAGTAATGAAAAAATGGAGGAGGCCTCTTCCGGGATTCAAACTGTTGTCAAAAATGTAACTGTGTCATGACCTCAGGGTTCTATACCAAATTGGCGGGTAAGTGTCCTTGTTTCATCGTGGATTGGCAACTTCATTTATTGGCGTCACACATTTGTATGTTGCCAGCTCCATAGTTTCCCTCTGTTTGACTCACACGCGTTTGTTTCCAAATATCACACGAGAAGGCTTTGTGGATAGTGCATCACCTCCAGGGGAAAGAAACCTCCCAGTGTAGATTTAAGGATTGTGATAGAAAAATTGTAAACATTGCATA
>SRMA01026570.1:85048-131473 GCA_007224835.1 Danionella cerebrum
ATATATAATATATATAGGCTACAGATAGCATTAGCAACTTGAACCTGAATATAACTGAGGTGCAGTATAATATATGTAGCATAATACTACTACTACTACTAAAATTATTAAACAATTTATTGGTGCTGCTAGATTGGGATTAATTCTTTATTAGCTTATAAAGCTTCAGGTTGCTGTTACATTTATTTTTTGTTATTTGTTGCTTCTTGCTGTTAACTTATTTAAGTTTTACAATTGTTTACAGAATGCTGCTGGGGGCTCCCTGAACTTTTTTATGTCATTATTGTTATTATTAATATTGATATTTATTTAATATTGTTATTATTAACAGTTCTCAGAATTAAAGATATGTTTGAAAGCATTCAAAGAAAGTTCTTGTCAGAGCTCTTGTTATTATTAATTATGACAAATTTCATTTTTACACGAGACACATATCGGTTCAAAATATCGGTTATCGGTGCATTTGATCTGTAATAATCAGCATCGGCCCTGAAAAACACATATCGGTCGACCCCTACTTTATTCGATAACACTCATTATTTAGCCCCACCCATTTGATTCATAATCAATTCTTTCTTGACACCACCCATCGAATCAACAGCATTTATTTAAATACATCCACTTGATTCAACATTCCATATTTAGCTCCACTTGATTCTACAACCCTCATTGTATAGCTCCACCTGCTTGACTGAACAACACTCATTATTTACCTCCACCCACCTGATTTAAAATCTATTGTTACCACGGATTCAACAACACTTATCATTTAAAATCCACCCACTGGATTCAACAATCATTTCTGAACCATACACACTTGATTCGACAGCGTGTATTATTTACCACCAGCAACTTTATTAACCAATATTACTAGTTTAGCTTCACCCACTTTATTAAAAAAAATTATTATTTCACTCCACCCAAATCTATTGTTTAGCGCCACCCACTTAATCAGAAGGTATCCTCCCGATTCAACATCACTTCTGTAGCTCCACCCATTGATTCAACACCTTCTTCTGATTTAACAACAATGTTAAGGTTCCTGCAGCTAGGTTGGAACTAAAACCTAAAGTGGACTGTAAAGGATTGCTTTTCCCTGAATTATAGTGCTCTGTGAGGAGTCGACATCCATGCATTCAATGAACCTTGATACTGACAGGAAGAGCATATTTGATAACTTCCTTTAAAGCAATAAATGGTCAAAGTCAGTTTTGCAAACTCAAAAATAGATGAATTTCATCTTGCTCTTTCTATTTTACAAACACGTTGAAACCATTGATTCCTTGATGACTTTTAATGCAGAAAAGATATTTTAAGCAATGAGAAATTAGTGTTTATTTCTTGATGCGACTAATGATCGGATGGCAAAAAGCAGGTGGATGAATTGGCAGTGTTATACCTTGGTTGCAGCTCAGAACATTGGCATGATGGAGGAGCAGGTGTGGGTTAGGGGTGTACATAGAAAAGGAGTCATCTGTTTGGAGACCCCCGGCACCACTTAGACTCAAGCTGGCACTGAGGGCTGGCCTGGAGAACAGCTGCTGCCTGTTACTAGGTAGAGAGGCATGTCGAAGTAGGGTGCCCCCTACAGACAACACATACACACAGAGACAACCACACAACAGAGGGTTAGTGCAAGCAGATGGAGGTTAGAGAAGAGCCCTGGGTGCATCCCAAAGCTGAGGAAGGTGATCAAAAATAGGATGACTAATATTTGCAGTGAGGACTCCTTACTCCTTACCGATTATTTTCTTTTTTTTGATCAACTGTATTTATAAAACTTTAATTTTTTCAGGAGAGCACACTGGAGATATTTACTTCCCTCTGAGGCGTACATGCAATTTAGATTTAAAAAAGGGTTAACTGGTTTATCTATAGTCATCAACATTTAGTTCCAATACAAATTGAAAAAAATTGAAATCTTGCATTAGTAGCCATTTGGGATTGCTCCATATCCACAAAATAGCTTTATCTAAATACTCCCAAAGTGTTACTTAGAGACTAAATTATTATCACAATTCTTCCTTTCTGTGTTCTGGTTAAATCTGGTTGCTTGGACAATAATAGATTTGCTGTTAGATAGTTCAGTTCTGAAATCTGTAAACAGTTGAAGCTAAGTCTCCAGTGAGTCCCAGACTCCGGTAACTACTAAATTTGCAGGTAATCTAAAAAAATTACCAATCTAAGAGAATACTCTCTTAGATTAATTGATCCTGTCTCAAAAATTATCAAAAATATACCTGAAAATGGTCAAAAAGCAAAGCATACACTGATTATCTCCTGATTGTTTTCTGGGCCATACTTGAAGCAGATTTCTCACTTAGTCGTGTCTGATCTGTGATCTGTGTTCACCTATCCATTCAATCCATTCATGCAACAGGATGAATTCCTGGTCTGATCAACAAAAGACCTCTACACACTGATCCAAATTTTCAATTCAAAGTTTTGTGCGAGAACACGCCTCGATTGAAAACGTCTAGGTTACTTGCGTAACCCCACGTTCCCTGAATAGGGAACGGAGACGTTAGTCGGGATTAGACCGACTGAATGGGAGCGAATCACCTGTGGGAGCGACTGCCGAACATATCAACGGGCAATTAATTTGCAGGCGTAGGTGATTGACTAGCAATCAGCCGGGTATAAAGCCGGGCGAGCCTACGCCACCAGTATGGAATTTTCCGAGGAGCTGGACCTACTTACCTCCCAGCGACCTCAGATCCATGACTTCAAGGGCATGGCGAAGGGTAACGTCTCCGTTCCCTATTCAGGGAACGTGGGGTTACGCAAGTAACCTAGACGTTCCCTTTCAGTCGGTCCCGGAGGCGTTAGTCGGGATTAGACCGACTGAATGGGAGCCTCTTTAAAGGGCCATGCCCGAAGTCCGTCCAGACAGGCCGGCACTAAACACAAGAGAGGGGTTAGTAAGGCCGTAGTACCTGAATGGGAACTCCTTCTGCCCCTGCCCGGAATACTCATTGACGGGGAAGTCGTCCAACACTGAGAGCTTAGCTGTACTCGGTTGATGCTGACGACCAGAAGGAGGCACCCCTCGACCCGCAGGGAGGAGTGGCGGAGATCGCGTCGAGGCCCGAAGGGCTACCAGCGGGTCATCGTTCTGCAAGAGAAAATCGGCAGAGACGGAAGTCATCGTTACGCGCCAAAGCAAGGGGAGTAACGGAACGGGTTCATACTAGCCACCTGAAGGGGGAGCTGTAAGAGAGACATAGAAAGGGAGCACCAAAAAAGGGACTCCCAGATCTGGACCCTAGTTCTGCAGGGGCCAGGCCGAGGCAAAGCCTCCACTACAGAACCTAGCAGCGCTGACTGCTCCGCTCAGTCAGATGCTGGAGGGGGGAGGATGAGAGAGCCGCCCGAAAGGGGGGAGCTCTTAAGGAATGTACTTCTCCGATGATGAGGAGAGTACTGCAAGCGTACACCCCCACCGTCCCCTAAGGGTGACTGCCACCACACAGGACCGCAGAGGGAACGGTGCCTACGTCGAGGTTGTAGAACCTGACAAAAGTATTGGGTGTAGACCAGCCCGCAGCTCTACATAAGTCGGTGAGTGAGGCCCCTTTAGCCAAAGCCCACGAAGCAGCAAAGCCGCGAGTGGGGTGGGCCCTCAGATGGAGAGGGCAGGGAACCTCACACGCCTCATAAGCAAGGCGAATAGCTTCCACTACCAGTGGGCAAGCCGTTGCTTGGAGACCACGGAACCCTTACGCTGGCCTCCGAAACAAATGAAGAACTGCTGAGAGCAACAAAGCTCCCGGGTTCTGTCCAGGTAGACCCGAAGGGCTCTATGGACATAACGAACCCTGGGCTGGATCTGCCTCCTCCCGGGGCAGAGCTTGCAGGGTCCCTGGTCCCAGAAGGGGACAGAAGGGACCTTGGGGATGAATCCGGGCCTGGGCCTGGTGGTAACCAGGAGGGCCAGGGTCGAATTCCAGGCAGGATGCGTCGGCGGACAGTGCCTGGAGATCTCCCACCCTCTTAATTGAGGCCAAGCAAGCAGGACTGCGGTCCTCAATGAGAGGACACGCAGCTCCGCAGAGTGCAAGGGCTCAAAGGAGACTTCCGCAGCCCAGACAGGGCGACGGAGAGGTCCCAAGAGGGAATAGAGGGGGGTCTAGGCGGCCTAAGACGCCTAGCTCCCTTGAGAAATCTCACCGTCAGTTCGTGGCTGCCCACTGATTTCCCTTCAACCCGAAGGTGGAAGGCAGAAATAGCGGCGGCGTAGACCTTGAGGGACGAAGGGGACAGCCCCCGATCGAACCTCTCCTGGAGAAGGTCAACACGGTTCTGATGGGGCACGTCCCAGGATCTTCCAGACGGAAGGAACACCAATCGACGAACCGACCCCACTTGCCAGCGTAGCACGCTCGTAGAGGGTGCTAACGCGTGGTCTAAAGTTCTCACCCCAGAGGGTGGTAGAGGCTCGGGGTCCACCGCGGACAGATATGCCATACGTGTAGGGCCCAGAGGTCTGGCCGCGGGTGCCTGTATCCCCCCCCCTGAGTCGGAGATCTGGACTCAGAGGGATCGGCCAGGGGGGGGCTGTCACGAGCGCAGAAGGTCTGGGAACCAGACTCGGATCGGCCAGAGGGCGCGACCAGGAGTAGTTCTCGCTCGTCCACCCTGACCTTGCACAGTAACTGTGCTAGAAGGCTCACTGGGGAAAACGCATATAAGCGTTTGTTCCGGGGCCAGCAGTGTGCCAGCGCATCTGTCCCGAGAGGAGCCAGGGACAGGGAGTAAAAAGCCGGCAATGGGTGTTCTGCCGGGAGGCAACAGGTCTACCTGGGCCTCGCCGAAGATATCCCATATCTGCTGAACAGCCCGAGGATGGAGCCGCCATTCTCCCGCCGTGGGGTGAAACCTGGACAGCGAATCCGCGATCTGGTTGCACCCGCCGGGGATGTAACAGGCTTTGAGCGACAGAAGTCTGCTCTGACTCCAGAGGAGCAGTCGTTGGGCGAGGTAGTGCAGAGCACGGGAGCGCACACCGCCCTGGCGGTTGAAGTACGCTACTACCGCAGTGCTGTCGGTCCTGACCAGCACGTGCCGCCCCCGGAGGAGCGGGCCGAAGCGCCGCAGCGCTAGGGTGACTGCAACTAGCTCGAGACGGTTGAAATGCCAGCGAGAAAGCCGTCCGATCCAGGAACCGGACTCTCGGTGGGAACCGCACACAGCGCCCCAACCGGTCTTGGAGGCGTCGGTGGTGACCACCATGCGATCGGGGGGACTCGAAAGAGGCACCCCGGACCGTAGGAAGCACTCCGAGTTCCAGACCTTCAGGTAAGGGAGCGCGCCTGTCGTGGACAGACGTAGAGCTCCCCGGCGCCATGCCCAACTCGGAACTCGCGAGAGAAGCCATAGCTGCAGTGGCCGCATACGCAGGAGCCCGAGTCGAATGACTGGGGCTGCGGCTGCCATATGCCCCAGGAGCCTCTGAAATAACTTCAGTCTGGCCACTGGTCGGGAGGACACCGCGGAAAGAGCGGTCAGCAAGGCCCTGGCGCGTTCTACCGATAGTTGCGCCAGCATGCTCTCGGAGTTCAGCTCCAACCCAAGAAAGAGATGACCCTCACCGGAGTGAGGCGGCTCTTTTCTCAGTTGACCTTCAGACCCAACGGTTTAAGTGCGAAAGCACCTTGCCCTTGTGTCGGATCAACTGGTCCCTGGACGAGGCTATGAGAAGCCGGTCGTCGAGGTAGTCCAGGATCCGAATGCCTGCCCGGCGGAGCGGGGCTAGCGCGGCCCTGGCAACCTTCGTGAAGGTGCGAGGGGAGAGGGCAAGACCGAAGGGTAGGACCTTGTACTGGTATGCATGGCCCTCGAAACAGAACCTTAGAAAGGGTCTGTGTCTCGGTACCACTTCTACCTGAAAGTACGCGTCCTTCAGGTCGATTGTTGCGAACCAATCTCCAGGACGGATGCACGGTAGAATGCAGCGGATCGTCAGCATCTTGAACCGGTACTTGGCCAGGTGCCGGTTTAGACGCCTCAGATCCAAGATTGGTCGCAGCCCGCCTGATTTCTTGGGGACCAGGAAGTAGGGGCTGTAAAACCCACGTTCCATATCGGCTGGGGGTACCGGCTCGATCGCGCCTTTGCTCAAAAGGGCGTCGATCTCCTCTCGCAGGAGTGAGGCGCCTGTTCGGGGAACAGGAGTGTAAAACACACCTCGAAACCTGGGGGCGGACACGAACTGAATCGTGTAGCCCTGCCGGATTGTCCGGACCACCCACTGTGAGACCCCGGGAAGCTTCCGCCAGGCTCCCAGGTAAGCTGACAGGGGTCGTGGTCGGGACGTGCCGATGGTCCCCATGGCGGGGCCGCCCGGAGGCGGACTTGTGGGCGGAATCACCAGGGACGGACCCTGGGAGATGGTCAGATGAGGGCAGGGGTGGTGTGCCCCCGCGCTCTCTGCCATAGCCAGCGGAGCTCGCGCCCAAGTTGGGATCTTCGTCGGAGACCGAGGAAGAGGAACCCCAGAGCGCAGGGCATGCGAGTCCACTATTCTCGGGCAGGAAGTGAGATCTATCTTGACACAATAGGTGCTGCCGTCCCGAAGGACGGCAGCGAGGAGTGTGTGGTGGACTCCCTGGGGGAGCTGGGTCGATGACAGGACCCAAAGACAATCTCATATCCTCCCGAGTTGCCAACCTCAGGGGAGCTTCACTAGAAACCCTCGTCTGCTTTCGAAAACCTCCGAGGTTGGCTCCGTCATCCGCATGCAGGGGTTTTCCCCAGACCAGAGGTCGAAGGAGTAAACCATGGCGGGAGACGTACTCTTTGGCAGCGAACAGGCGGAGAGGGTTCCGGCACAGAAGCAACGCCCGCTGCTTCTGGCGTGGAACTATACCCAGACCCTCCGCCTGCTTCCTGATCGTGGAGACCTTTGACGAAAATCTCCACGGCGACGCCAAAGAGGCCATCCGGGGAGACAGGCACGTACGGAGGCCGAAATCAGTCCTCGGGACGCATTGAAGCCTGCTCTAACCACAGATGGCGTTCCTGGACCACAAGCGTGGACATCGCGTGACCGATGTTCAGTACGGCTGATCTTGAAGCACAAGGCGACAAATCAGCGGCTGAAAGCGAGTCTCAGAGAGACTGCTGGTCACCACCACCCTGGTGCATGTCACGGAGGACCTGTAAGGTCGCCATAGCATGCAATGATGCAGCAGATTTACCCGCAGCTGAATAAGCTCTCATCATCAGGGCTGATGAAAACCTCCCAGCTTTGGCGGGAACACCCAAACGAAACCGTCAAGCAGCAGCGCTGTCGGGGTAAGCACCGCGACAACCTGCCCACTCGGGGAATCGAAGAGTAGCCCGTATCTGCTGCATTGACCAGAGTGGTGAAGAGGGAGGAGCTCAATCCCCTGACAGGCAGGGGAGCCTGCCAGAATTAATGAGCTCCTCGTGCTTCTCGGGGAGAAAAGGCACTAGCGGTATGCGGGGAACCTGTCCCGGCGCCTGCCTAGCCACCAATTCTCCAGCCGCGACAGCATCGAATCGGGGGGGAGGAGTCACCTCCCGCCGATCGAGGCTGCGGCTGTGAGAGCACCGCGAACGCCTCCGGCTCCAGCTCAGCTGCAATCCCGGAGGAGGCAGCTAAACTGGAGAACCGAAAGCCGCGCCCCTTCCGATGCTGCGTGGGAGAGCAGATCGTCTACAGGATCATACGAGGTACCGGGCGACACCGAAGCGCCGTCCGATTCACCCGCAGACCAGACGGGAAGCACGCTCGGTGTTTGGGGATGACGCGAGGAATCACCTGACGCCGCTCTACCCAAAACTTCCGCGTGCGACTCAGCAGAGTGCTGCAATGCAAACACTCGCGCTTCACGAGAGCCACGTCGGTGTGCTGGAAACCAAACACATCGCGCAACTCCCGTGACCGTCTTTTCGACGAGAAAGCCCACAACAGCCAGGAATAGTGCACGTTTGCTCATCGTGTCGTGAAAAATGGACAGGATTCTGAGAAAACGGCGGAAACACACTGGACAGGCTTGCTTGCTAAGATCTGAGGAGCCGGCGTGGTGGCGTGCTAATTCTGGGACTTAGCAGAGGTCAACACCAATGTGCCAAAGGTAAGCAACCTACTAATCTTGCAAGCTGGTAGCGTCAAAGTTAGGAGAGAGAGTCACACTCAGTCAGCTCCGAAGGAAAATTGCATACTGGTGGCGTAGGCACGCCCGGCTTTATACCCGGCTGATTGCTAGTCAATCACCTACGCCTGCAAATTAATTGCCCGTTGATATGTTCGGCAGTCGCTCCCACAGGTGATTCGCTCCCATTCAGTCGGTCTAATCCCGACTAACGTCTCCGGGACCGACTGAAAGGGAACCATGGCCACCAATAGGAACTCACACATCTGACCGAACGAGTGGTTTGACTCTACCATATGGGTAGCAGTCGTCACATATATTCATATTGACTTCACCCGGAAAACAGAAAAGAAGAAGAAGAGCAGGAAGTAGACAGAAAGGAAGTCACACATGGCAAAACAAAATAATGTATGTAAAGCGGTTTATACTGTTGGTGGCTGGTCACAGGCAGCTGCCTGACAAATGACATGAAGATTACAAAAATAAGGAGAAAATAGAGGATTTGTTTCACACTACTGTGATTACTTTGGAAGTCAATGGTAAACGCCATCTTCAGGTAGGGAGCACCATTGCATCAATAATTCCTCGACCCAGAGGAAGAGCACCCTGCTGAGAAGCCATCTGAAGCTTTGTACAAATCTCAATTCAGATAGGTGTGTGGAGGCCATAAGTAATGTGCCTAATAATGATTGGCAAACGTCAATGAGGGGGTGGAGCTTAAAAATATTGCAAATGCTGCAAATTTAAGGCTTCCAAAGGTTATGTAGTGCCCTCCAAAATTATTGGCACCCCTGGTAAAGATTTGTTAAAAGCCTTAAAATAAGCTCAATTACCTTTCAGTCGACTCTGGAGACGTATGTCAAGAATGCGACTTTTGGGAATAACCTACCATGTGAGTGAGTGGGCCGAATATATAACGGGCAAATAGATTTGCGGGCGTGGGTGATTAGCAAATCAGCTGGGTACATAAACCAGACGTAAACCAATGCTCATTCTACAATTTTCCTCTGAGCGAGTGAGTCTCTCTCCAGCTTCCACACTAGTGCTAACGTGATTAGCAAGTTGCTTCCCTAAAGATTCTGATGTTGTCCTCTGCTAGCCCAGAGAGCAAGCCACGGTACCCCTGCACCTCTTATCCTTAGCCAAGCCTGTCTAGTGTCTTTTTCATCTTTCCTGTCCATTTTTCATGACAAGACGAGCAAAACTTGCAATACTCCTGGCTGTGAGAGATTTATCTTGTTGAATGATCACAAGAAGTACGTTGAGTATTTGTGCTTCAAACACGTCTGCGTTTACTCTCATGCGGTAGAGCGTTGGAAGCGTGGTTCACTCCCCTGTCACCCGGACGGGTAGCTCACTCCTGTGAGAGGACGTCGAGCCAGCACCTCCAGCCGACATGGAACGTGGAATCTCTAGCCCGTACATCCTGAACCCCAAGAAATCAGATGGGTTGCAACCAATCCTGGATCTGAGGCGTCTGAATCGATACCTGTCCAAGTTTCAGATCAAGATATTGATGGTCTGCAGCATTCCGCCAAGCGGTCGTCCTGGGATTGGTTTGCTACACTAAACCTGAAGGATGCGTAGCTGTGGTTCTGAGGCACAGGAGTTCCCATTCAGGTAATTACTACCGTAGTTGCTAATCTTTCTCTTAAGCTTAGCGTCGGCCAGTCTGGAAGGACTTTGGGCACTGCGCTTTAAAGAGGGGTTCCTATCAGTCGAATTCTCAACATACTCTCTCCAGACATACAATTCTTTGGATTCGACTGAAAGGGAATGTCTAGGGTACTTGCATAACCCCCCGTTCTTTGAAGGAGGGAACAGAAATGTATCCCCTTTGCCATGCCCTTGATGTCAGGTGAGGAAATGGGTACATGCAGTGAGGAGGATATTGAGAGAAATAAAAATTCTCCAACCCTCACTGTTAAAGAACTGCTGCAAATGAAGCATCTTGGGTTCACGAAGACTCCAAAACAACCATGAGACGCCATCTCTTTTGGGAGGCATTCAAGAAAACCTTTCTCAGTCACAATCAAAAATGCCAACGTTTGGAGTTTGCTAAGCAGTTACTGGGGCTTCAGCTAGGACTGTGAGACCAAGATAGAGATTTTTGGGAATAAACAATCTAAGTGGGTATTGCGGAACACAAAAGATGAGTATGCAGAAAAGCACATCATGCCCAATATGAAATTTGGGGAAAATCGTGATGCTGTGGGGGTATTTCTCTTCCAAAAGGCTCTGTGAACGTTGTTAGGGTGCATGGCATCATGAATGCTATGATATACCAGGACATTTAAATTCTGGCTACCTCTGCCCAAAAGCTGAAGATGGGTCGTCACTGGGTCTTTCAGCAAGATGATGACACAAAACATGCGGCTAAATCTACAGAGAAATGGTTCACCACACACAGACTCAAGCTACAATTTTTTGTTTGTCAGTTCACTAAATAAAGTCTGACAGTACAAGTGGATTTTTTTAGGTTGGGATGCTAACGTAGACTCTAATCTCATCAGATTTTTATTTTAAGAACAGGTTAGTGATAAATTATAAAATAAATGACATTCTGGCTGAACTTATATGTAAAGATGACTCTGTAGACCACCACTAGCAGACACACTGGCACTGTTCAAGGCTCTGGGTAGTGCAATGGGAGTACTCCGGGGTGCTTTCACCCCGCTTAGTCCGGTATCGCATTGGTTCCTAGAACAGAGATGTGGGATCTCACTGTGCTGGTGTATCCGACATGCTCTGGACTCCGAGCAAACTGAATCCTTGTGGAATATGACCGGTCCAGCGCCTGGCACACTCTTCCATCACTGCTCCCGTCGAAGGGAAATGGTCCCTCTTTTCCCGCATGTTGAACAGCGTAACCCTGTTCACCGGTTGCGTCGCAGCTGGCAATGCTGATCAGTACTTCTACCTCGTCACACACAACACAACTCCTGAAGCAGTCTAGCCGTGGCTTGTTATCCTCTGGAATTTAATCTGCTATTGGTATTCCTAGTGCCATGTGTTCATCCTTTCACTTTTCTGTCATTAAAAAACAAGCAAAGCTCCCGGAATCACAATGTATCACTTTAGATCCTACACTTTATGAATCCAAAAAAATGCTTAACTATTATTGGCAGATCTCTGCTGGAGCCGACCAGTAGATAAATTTACATTCTTAACTGAAACATTTTCAGCTTTCCTGCGAAGCTGTGTATCTTATGGGAAGCAATGAGCTGAATGGCAGACAGAAATTTCCAGCACCTATGAGTTACATCTACATTGTTAATAACAAACATGCTATCGCTGATGGTGTTGCTAATGTGTTACAACCACTGATAATGAGGAATCAGGGCATGTCATACCCGAGCGTCGGCTGATGACTTCCACAATGGAGGGAGGGAAATAACCGATTCGGTCTGTTCCTCTCTGAGTGTCATGGATGTGGCCCTTCCAGCGTCCGTCCATGTGCTGCTCCATCACCTGAACAAAAAAAACAAAGTCACTTTGGTACAAGCAGATGAACATGACACACAAACATTACTTTTTTGTGATGAAAAGCAATCATTTCTGACAAACAGCTTGTTTTACACCAACAAATGTTTATATGATTGATATATAACATAAATAATAGATATGAATAATAACAACAAAGTGGATCTGAGCTGTGTGTCAGTTTATTTCTATTACACTTTAGATTCAGGTGCATTTGGGGCAATGGGGCAAAAATCTGAATCGTCTGCCTAGTTGTTCTATTGGTTATTGTATTGGTTGTTCCATCAGTTTTTCCTTTCGTTGTTCCATATGTTGTTCTATCTGTGCTTCCATTTGTTGTCCCTTCAGTTACACCATCACATGTTGCATTGGGTGATATACCAGTTGTTAAATCAGTTACTCCATCGGTTACGCCATCAAATGTTTCATCGGTTGTTCTGTTAGTTGTTCGATCAGTTGTTCTATAGGTTGCTCCATCAGTTGCTCCATCGGTTGTTCTGTTAGTTGTTCTATCAATGGTTCTATTGGTTGTTCCATCGGTTGTTCTATAAGCTATTCTATAGTTTGTTCGAGCAGTTGCTTCTTCGGTTTTCCCATCAGTTGTTACATTGGTTTCCCCATGAATTCTTCCCCATGTTATTTCATCTATTGTTTCAAGAGGTGTTCCATTGATTTTTTTTTTTATCAATTGTTCTATCGCAGGGATGTCCGGAGAGAGAGAGTTCACAGTTTTGCCTCACGTCGCAGCAGTTTGTTAATATGACAGTTCTATTATGTCTCGCCGAAGTTTGGCGCAGTGAGAAGGCTTGTATGTGTGATGCATGCTCCTCTGGTAGAGTATGCTCATGTTGTGTATGAACAGACTTCGGTTTCCCCCTTCATTTTTTGTGTATAAACAATAAATCAGGGGATTTAATATTGTTGCATCAATTATTCCATCAGATGTGTTGCATCGGTTGTTCTATTAATTAACTCTGTAGAGTGCTTCATCAGTTG
Organism: Danionella cerebrum; assembly: GCA_007224835.1. Lineage (NCBI taxonomy): Eukaryota > Metazoa > Chordata > Actinopteri > Cypriniformes > Danionidae > Danionella > Danionella cerebrum. The sequence goes on from SRMA01026570.1 coordinate 97,648, forward strand.
TTCCATTAGATGTACTATTAGATGTACTATCAGTTGTTCTGTCAATTGTTCCGTCTGTTGTTCCTTAGGTCGTTAGATCAGTTGTTCGATATGTTGTTATATTGGTTCACCATTCAGAACACAGTTGCTCCATCCCGTGGCTAAAGATTCCAGATTTCACCTCTTGTCAATGTGTTTTTCCCCCAAAGTGAAATGTTAATTCCATACATTTATTTGAAGATTAATTTCAGTATTAGGACCAGACACCTCCACATCAAGGGTCTTGAATGGGTGTTCCAGCATGAAAATGACATAAATTAGATGGCCAAGATGGCAAAACAGAGGCTGAAAAAGGAATGAGCGAAGTGCATGGAGTGGCCCAGGAAATCTGTGGGTTGAGCTTAAGTTGGAGTGGTCTCCAAACCTTAATAACTTGCAGAAGTTCTGCCAACAAAAATACCTCCTGAGATGTGTACGCACCAGACTTCAATCTTTTTTACAAAAGGGGGGGAAATACTGTCAAGTACAAACCTGTTTTTGATTGTTTTTTAAATAAATTTTTTATGGAGGTTATTTGATCTTGAAAATAGAGCTACCATGAACATTCAAAATTAGCAGGGGGTCAATTAACAAAACGAATGCACATTATTCTGTGATGGACTGGTAACCTGTCCAGGGTGTACCCCCCTGCCTCTTGCCCAATGTGCGCTGGAGATTTTTTGATTCTTATGTAAAAGAACGTATCTGTCGTCTAGGAGTGTAAATGTTTTTTTTTTTGTTTTTTTTTCCCTTGTCCTGTCCTGCTCAAAAGCCATCACATGGGGGAGTACATGCCTTGCTGAGTTGGACAGTTTTGCTTTCTCCAGAGGAGTAAAACACCTGGTGTGGTGTTTTCTCCTCTGGATTGGAAATTTGAATGTATTTATTAAATATTTATTAGTTCTGGTTCCCGCGAGTACGTTTATAATAGTTGTGTCAGGACAAGACAGTGCCGAACCAAAAGGGGGAGTGGACAAAGGATTGGGGAAGGGTGAAGGTACACAAGTGAAAAATGAAAGAAAGGAAGAGGAAAAGACGAAGAGAGGAAAATAATAATAATAATAATAATAATTTAGAAGCGAAGAAAAAAAATTGCAAATGAATTAAAAATTAAAATAAACAAACGAAATAAATAAATACCTACCTGAACATGACGCATAAGTCCTAGTTACAGTTCATTTAGTCCATGTCCGTTTGTTATTGTTCATATAAAACAGTTATTGCAGTTTGTATATTCAGGCACACATACACACATGTTTAAATATACATACATACACAGCCAATATCTTAAGTGAGGTGATAATAATGTTATATGCTTTAAAAAGCAACTCAACTACATGGGAGGAAAAATACATAACTTACCAAAGATCACAAACAGCGAGCTAAACGAACCACGAATATATAACAAACAAATAATTGCAGCACACGGTGCCCAGGGACAGCAGACCCAACCCACCAGTGGCCGACCAACTTCCCACAAATCACCCTCACTCCTCTATGCCCGAGTGCGCTGCGAGGTCCGACCCAGAACCGGCTCTGCAATCAGACCGAAGTAACCCGGTGGATCGTTCCACCCCCCGTGGGCCGACATGACCGGGGCCCCGGGCTCCAGAGCCAGAGCATCCCACCCCACCCCACCGGGAACCGTCAGCACCCCCAGAGAGAAACGCCCCGCGCCCGGAAGCGAGACCGCGGGGACGCGCCCGCCACAGCGGGGGGGCAGCCCACCCGACAGCGGCCAGGCCGGCCCCCCCGACAGCACAGGGAGGCCCCAGCAGACCCCACCCGCGACCACCGCCACCCGCACAGCCCCCGGCGGCAATGCCCCCGGACCCGGGCCCGGCCGCGGCCCCACCAGGGAGGCGGGGGGGGCGAGGAGGGGGAGGAGACCAGGAGACCAGAAGAGGGCAGAGAGGGAGACCGCACCAGGCGCAGCGGAGCCACCCCCCCAGCCACAACCCGACCCCGCACCCACCACGACCAGCAGCCTCAATGTTTAAATGTGTAAATGTTTAATGACACTTAAAAGGTTTTGCATCTGAAGTTTCACTTCTGCTACCGAACATTGAACCAGCTTGAACTCAAATGCCACCCTCCTCAAAACTTACTCCCCCCTACTTCAGAACTGTCCCTGGCTCCCACTAAAGAGCTTCCTTCAAACTCAAAAACCGGCCCTTTGATCCATACATCTGTGAAACCAGTCAAAACATAGGTGGGGCAGGTCAACAGTTCAGACCAAACAATAGCTTTGAATATTAGATAACATGAGCCAATCACACACTCAATAGCTGAAAGCTAAACAAACATTCCACAGCCTGAAGCTTCTAGTAAATAGCCCTCAGACTGCAATTTATTCTCTGCCACCACTTCCTGCCATGACTGCAGAATGAAACTATGTAGCCAACAATTCATCAGATCCTTCCAAAGCACAAAGCGAAAGAACTGTTTAATGGATCGAAATGGAAAACAAAGCAGAAAGAAGCTGTTTCTGATGCACTGGATGGAATCTGACACAGTCCTTCAGCCTTCCACAAAAGATTACCTAACACAAAATAAAAACACAAGCATTTCTGTACCGTGATCAGGTCTCCAGCTCGGATGGTGAGCACCGTGGGGTCATGCAGATTCCAGAAGTCTTTCAGCGCTCTGACCTGAAGGACTCCCGTTGCCTCTGAAACACACAAGCGACCATGATATGATTTCTAGAACAGTTTCTAGAAAGCTTTCCACATATACAGTTACGTCTGAGACACGTTTCACTGTCACACTGTCATTCATTTCGTTTTTGTACAACCTTTGAATCAGATCAAGAATCTGACGGAAAATCCCTTCCCTTTCAGTTTACGTTTCCTGGCTGCAAGGTTTATGGAAAATGCATTGAGTGCAAAAAGCAGTCCGAGAGCTGTCTGAGGAGATGGTCTAGGTAAGAATCTCTAGAGTGGTTCAAATGTGATTGATGCATCAGCTGTTTCCCTTGGTTGACATGATTGAACTGTGCTTCGAATCAAACACAAATGGAGATGACAAAATAATTATTTTTGAACTAATACTGTTGCTGCGGGACTGAGCATGCGTTGGGGCGCTCTGATCTGCGAGTCGAGGAGCGCCAGGTGTATCAAATCACTGATTGACACAGGGAGGCAGGGTGGCAGTATATGTCCGTGTGGACATATAGGAAAGAGCAGAGAAGAAAGGCCTGGATGCAAAAAGAAGCGCAATAACGCACAAATCTAAACAAACTGAAGGAGATTGCCGGTAAGAGACCTGCTGCCCCACTGCTTTGTGCGCTCCCAGTCGTCGGCTCTGGCGGCACATTTTATGTAAATGGGGTTTCACTCACAGGTCTCCGGGAGAGTTTTATTTTATAAAAATGTTTACAAAAAAAATAAAAAAAACCTAAAAAGCTAAGAGTAAAGCTTAGGTAGAGAACAGGTTTTAAAGAAAATACATGTGAAACTGTGTTAGTGCTGGAAAATATGAATTTGTAAAATTGAAATATTTCTGCATTTCATTTACATTGTTATTTCATTGGTATTTATTGAATTTTAAAATTGTGTATTGACACTGGTGTTTGTGTGTTTAAGGTTTTTCACCTCGCAAAAATAAAAGAGAGACAAAAGAAATAAAGCCGCATTATTGAGAGTGAATCCCAGCAAATTCCTTCAAAAGTGAAAATACTGTGCTAACAAGCCCACCGCTTAACAAATACTTCCACCGTACTTGCTTGTGCGTGACATTATGGGTTGGTGTGTGTCTGTTTACCATGTTTACTCCTCATGGCAGCTTGCAGTCAAACTTGGGAGATGTTTGTAATCGAGCACCATTTAAAAAGTGTATCATAAGTGATCAACACAAACCAAATAGAAATCAAGCCACACTGAGAGCATCTAGTTCTGGCCTTCTGACCTCTGTGGTATACTGGGCATGTTCTTATATATCACTGATAAAAAGGCAGATAAGGAAACACATAGGGTGACGTATGTGACCAATGAGTGGCCCATATGATGTCACAAGGCAGTATTATCATGACTAGTGTGGATCTGTGTGGTGTGAATGAAGAATAAATCTGCAGAGTCGAGCCAAGCATAGCTGTGCCATGACAAAATAGGATGGTGAATGCATAAAGCGGTACTTCGCAAACACTTCGCATTGTCTCTTCAAACCAAAATATATCTATCCTACAAATACAGTAATTAATTGTACGTTTTTTTAAAACATTTTTTAAATATTGTTTATACACATACAGACCTCGTAAGAGCTGCTTGATGTCTTTGCTGGCATGTGATGCAGTGAACTGGTTGACGATGTCCAGTGCTGTTTGATTGTATGTGTTACGGATGTTCACATCAATGCCAGCCTGAAAATATACGAAGAGATCATCAACACAGAGGGTAAAACATTCTAAAAATAAAGTACTACTAAATAAACGTACAATTTAAACATCCTTATCTGTTTAAAATTGACAACATACTCCCCAAATATTCATAAATATACAACAACCTATTTCACCTCATGCAATGCAATAAATATTCTTTATAAATTAGTTTTGTGTTATTTTCCGAATGCGGCACAGTGGTGCAGTGGCCTTTCAGTTGGAAGGTTGTCAGTTCGAGGCTCTCCCCGTGCTTGCGTGGGTTAAACCCACAATCCCAAAAACATGTGTCAGGTTAAATAAATACAGTGGTACCTTAATATACAAATGCTCGAGATACGAAATGTTCGAGATACGAAACGTCTCGCGGGAAATATTCTGCTTCGAAAAACACCAACAGTTCTGCTCTATTATATCCACTTGTTACGTCTGACGTCGCGCTGCGCTTTCGGGTCCTAGCACTCCATTGTCAAATTGCAGAAAGTGCTAAAAGGGGCTGATACACTTTTAAACACTTTAAATCAGATTTATATCAAGCGAAACATTACGTATATATTAATAATAATGTACTATAACAAATGTTAGAGTCAAGGTGTCGTAAAAGAAATAACGTTTATAACGGGGAAAGTGCTGTTCTGTAGCACAAATTAGAGAAACCCTGTGACGCGTTCTCAGAAGCGTCTCTCCATCTGTCTGCACTTGTGCTTAAAACCGTGCTGCTATTAGTACTTCATGAAATATCTCGAGAAAGATAACTTTCATACGTAGTACCGTAATGTTTTCTGCAGCCTTTCCACCTCCTCCGACACATCGCTTCACTCTCAAGGTAAGGTTTCACATTTGTGTACATATTACATATTTTGCTTGTGTTTTATTCTGTTTTATTATCATTTATTACATTAACAATGTGTAGATTTAAGGATTGAAGAAACGTTACTTGATTTTTCTCTGCTTTTCTATACTTTTCATCTACTTATACTGTTGTTTCTGAGAGCCCTTGCACGGATTAGGCGTTTTACATGTAAAACTTGCTTCAAGATACGAATTGTTGGACATACGAATGTCACCCTGGAACGGATTAGTTTTGTATCTCGATGTTCCACTGTATAACTAAATTCCCCTTAGGTGTGATTGTGTGAGTGAATGTGTGAGTTGCCCAGGACTGGCCACCTGTCAAGGTTCTACCCCTGCCTCTCGCCCAATGTGCGCTGGAGACAGGCACCAGCAGACCCTCGTGACCTCGAAAGGGAATAAGTGTGATAGAAGATGAATAAATTAATGTATGTATTTTCCGAACAATATGTTATTAATAAAGTGTTATAGAAAACAACTGAGAGAAGAACATACGTCAAGGAGCAGCCGCACCACCTCTGTTTTCCCATAGAGGGCAGCCTCGTGCAGGGCTGTACCAGCTCGAGTGCTTCTGTTGATCTCGATGCCTGCTTTCAGAAGAAGACTGAAGACATCACAGGAAAACTTAGTGAATCTACTGCATTAGCTACACTTCTAATACTAACATTTTAAAATGAAGGAGGGGGGGACTGGCAATGATATCCAAGGACATGTGGAATTTATAGACATACACACAATACTCAGGATGCCACAATACTCAGTTTAAAGTTTACAAATACTTAGGTACACCCTCCTCGGATCAATATGCACTTGTGAACTGCAGTTTTTCGGTTCCTAATTTGGATAACTGTCATATTTATTATTATTATTAGTGTATGCATGGCAGATGTCAGGAAAATAAATTTTTAGAAAACCAAAAGTACCTGATCATTTGATATAAGTGTTGATGGAAGATTAAAGACACAAAATGTTTTGAGTCAGTGTCTTTGTCTCTGAGCTTTACTTTCTACAATCTGGTTCAGAGCAATAAAACCTCATATGATCATCATGAAGGCCACTAATATTTACATTGTTGACCAAATAGAGAGAAGAGAGAGAAGTCCAAATTGTATTGTACTTTTTTATATGTAAAAATAACTAAATACTTATAACTGGAAATCCAGAAATATAACCAAAACTGTGGTTCACATACACGCTATGTGTACTGCATCTTTAAATCAGTCAAAAAACACTTGCAGTGTAATGCAGTCCTGGTTTGTCAGTTTCTTTGCAAACGCCATTCTAGTTTTTTCACACAACGCCTAAAATCCATTAAGAAGTTGAAGCTGAGGTGCTGTCATCTGCAGCAGAGGTTTTGAATCGTTCTATAATCATTCCACAAAGATAAACAGAACCAGACCATTTTCCAGCTGGTCAATAAAGTCTAGCGCAGATGTCCAAAAGACACCAGCAGGACAGCGGGAAGCGGACAGCAGTCTAATATCTGTGTGTGGGTTCTGTTTTATTATTCCTGAACCAAACACTTGATTCAATATCGATGTTGTGTGTTATTGTATTTTGAACGGAATCATTAAAAAGAAAAAATATATATCGCATTTTGGGAAAAAATAAATCAGTTAAATTTAATTTGATATAATCTATCATTTTTAATTCACATGATGGTTAGAACTTTGGCTTACTGCTGCACTTGGTTTCTGGGTGGAACAAAACAATCACAACACTTGCTTCTCTTGAAAATCCTTAAAAAAATATTTGATAGCCACTTCAGGATTCTCAAAGTGTTGCCAGACACATTAGACGTTTAGCCAATCCTCCGTGACGAATGAGCCTGAGACTACAACAGTGATAGCAAACTTTTATTTCTCATGTTCAAATGAGAACTAAAAGGTCTACATATATTTCATGAATAGTTCTTTCGTTTTTTTGTTTTCTATTCGGAATTTCACTGTTAAAAGTTTATATTTATGTTTTATACATTCAAGACATATATCTTCAACTATATAAACTAGTAACATTTAAACGGTAAAACAGACAGATGAAATCCAGAGTTTACGTAATACAGGATGTGCATTGAGAATGATTAAGGGCATTAAACCCAAGTACAGTCATACAGAGAGGTGCCCGCACAAGCACCTAGAGAGAGTGGGACACTCCTCTCCCTCAGGACACTTCAAACAGGAAAATGAGTGAACACTGTGTTTGGTGTGTGTTTCAGCTCAAATCAAAGACATGAAAACTGTGCATTTTTTTGTGAATGTTTGAAAAATCTGTGGTGAAACATACTTTCTCTAGCTAGGCCTTAATTTTATAAAGAATGACGAGTGCTATTTTAGTAAGATGTGCAAAATGGAAAGGTTTTTAACAACAAACAACAAATTTGAGAAGAAATACAAATTGTTTTATTATTTTTAACTCTTGTTTATTTTATGGCACCTACACCTCACTGGATGGGGTGAATCTGTATAGCAAGATGGGCTAGCAGGATGATACATAGAGACTGACCGAGTGATGTCCTTGTGTCCGTTGCGAGCAGCGAGGTGTAGAGGGGTGTTGGCACTGCACTCTGAGACATCTCTCCGGTCGCCCTCTAACAGAGAAGCTGCCATGTTACTGCTCAAGAGCAGCTGCGCCACCTGCACAGCACATTATCCCAACACAGATTAAATCACTGCATGAGTGAATCAGCATTATGATATTTACAAACACATTCTAACGGGATACTGGCGGATATGCATTATAGTACAGTGGTACCCCGAGATACGAATGCTTCGAGTTACGAAATGTTAGAAAAAAAAAAATCGACAAAAATTTGAAAATAATCAGACAACCACAAACAGTTCTGCTCTATTATCGGCTTGTTGAGTCTGACGTTGTGCTGCGCTTCAGGGTCCTGGCGCTCCTATCTCCCAGTGCAAAAAAAATCAAACAAAACATTATGTATAGATTACCAATAATGTACTATAACAAACGTTAGAGTCAAGGTGTCATAAAAGAAATAACGTTTATAACATGGAAAGTGAGAAAAAAAATTCCAGGATTTTTTCAGGAGAAAAGTTACTTGATTTTTCTCTGGTTTTCCATTTTTTTCATCTACTTCTACTGTTGTGTCTGAGAGCCGTTGCAGGGATTAGACGTTTTACATATAAAACTAGTTTCGAGATACGAATTGTTCGAGATCCGAACGTCACCCTAGAATGGATTAATTTCGTATCTCAGGGTACCACTGTACTTTACTCAAAACTCCAGACGGTTTTGGGGATCTCTTTCTTATTACACTCATTTTAACCACATGATGATTGCCATAGACTCTCCAAATAAACATGTACAGGGTGAAATAACCATGTTTACAGCCTGGAGTTTTACTAACAGTGATTTTGTTTTATATACTGTAGCTCGTATTGCAAACGGTGATGGTGGGGAACTATAAAAAATGATTCGCATAACTAAGGGAATGATAGCACATGACACGCTCTGAACAGGGATTAAGTTTTGCTTTTCTTGTCACCTCTGCCAACAAAGAAACCCTTTTGACTATTTTCCATGACCCAGAGACTATCCTCTTAAAATTCCTCTTAAAGGGGGGTGGGGAGTATTATGTAAAATCTACTTTATTGAGCTTTATGTCGTGTTATAATGTCAGTCCCTCATTAAAAACGCTCCTGAATCGTGACTTTGAATCATTCATGAATATTTGAGTAATCCTTGAATCTCCTGCGGTAGACATTGGGGAGTTGCTACAACGCTCTGTTTTGCGAAGCCCTGGCCCTTTTGTGTAGCTCCTCCTCTGTCCCCCGTCTGCTGCTGCACCGCTCCTCCCCCTCCAGCTCCGACAAAGACTTGCGTCAACAGATGAAGGAGCTACTGTTAACAGCTGGTCTCACTACGTGTCGACGAAGCTCCTCGTTCAGAGTGCTTTTCTCTAGAGTTCTCCAGATTACAAAATGACTTCTACAAGGAGATGTATGTTTGGATGCCGAGGAGAGACCCTCTCTTTACGCTCCCCAAGGATGACACGCTTCGTCAAAAATGGTTAAAAAGCTTATGTATTATTTCATAGCAAAACATAGTTTCATTATGAAGCATATTTTTAATTTCCTAGTAAAATGCTGCCACAAAATAGTGTAAATTTACAAGAGGATATTTACCAAACAGACACGTCTTGAAAAAGTCTCTGTACTTGTTCCGGTTCCACCAAAAACTCACTTTCTGGGTCTGAAGTAGGATTGTGTGAAAAGGCTTGTACAATATCCTCCGTTGACATTTAGCAAAAACACGATGTAAATGTTTTTAATATGAAAATGTAGCGGCGCTCTGAAAACGGTGGCAGTGCACATGGAGTATGACGCACTGAAGGGGGGCGTGTCAGAAAGAAGGAGGGGGCTCTTAAAGAGACAGGTGAATATCAGGGCGTTACGAGCAGCCAAGATGCCAAGTCAAATTTCTATGAGGTTGTTTATGACAAATACAGCGATTACAATCAAACTGTAGGTAAAATTGTTACTTGAGTGTGATATAAAACGACACGATATGCCTGAGAAACATATACTACCCCCCCCCCTTTAACAAATGCACGGTTGACATTAGAGATGCTAGATCCAAAGCTATTGTTATGTAATACTGATTCTATTAATGATTTAATTCAATAATGAAGCATTCCACTGTTTAATCAGAATCCCCTTCACTACAGCTAAATTTAATTAAAATTTCATTGAATCAAAGCAGGTGACATCAGAATTCTTGCTCCTAGAGGCGAGCCATGTGAGAGATAATAGCTGGATCATGAAACACGAAACCTGAACTATTTTGTTTTTTATGGAACACGCTGAATTTACTTTAAAAAGAACTTTAAGAAGATGCACCTGAATAATTATAATTAATATAATTTCTGCCATGCTTTACACATTCTTGATGGCAACAAATAATAAATGTTAGTAAAGTAAAGAGCTGAGAAAGTGCGAGACATACACAGAGAGCTCTTGGGAAGGTGTGGGTTGGATCACAGTTGGCCAGCGGCTCATGCTAAAGGCACACGATTAACACCCCAAAACATCTGGCTCACTGGAGTCAGACAGCCAGAAAACACACTCTAGATCAGGGGTGCTCACACTTTTTCAGCTTGTGAGCTACTTTTAAAATGATTGAATCAAAGTGATCTACCCTCTACAAAAATGTAAAACTTCAATCAACAAACAATTATTTTCAACTTTATTGAGAATTGACAAAACACACGTAATAATTAATTATTTACATTTTTGTAATAACATGAGTTTAATTTGATGACTTGCACTGAATTGAATCATTAGAACAGTTGTGTGTGACCTGAATTGATGGTAATAGAGTGAATTTTTATGGGAGCAATTGAGCTTTGATCCAAATAATCAAGAATAAAAATGATGCTCTAATAAATATTTCAATATTTATTGAAACTGAGTCGTGCAGTACAATATTCAGGTGAGGAGTGGTGTGTTGCTTGATTTTGGTTGTAATAGAGTAATTTAGAATGAAGTTATGAAGCATATTCTGGGTAAAACATATTTTGGATCTGGTAATTTGCAGACGGTCCCTAAGTGATTCCATGTCAGCGGGTTGTTCATAGACGGTAATGTGTTTCTGCGAATGACGAGAGAAACTTGTTTTGATGAAAAACGTTTTGTAGTTTGTCCGCTACATAACACAGATTAAAAATAGGTATTATTGGTTTACTAAGAGCATTCTGGTCTCAAGCTATTGAGCAGAGAAAACCGAATCCGTGAATCTGCAGCTAACTTTACTGAACTGTGACGGGATGGATGATCGGCTGATATTGTTTCCATTTCACGCCGCGATCGACCGGTAGCACCTATCGATGTAATGAGCACTCCTGCTCTAGCTGATCTCACAGTAGAACAGACGATTGGAGTGGAGTATAGCCAGCAAGAAAAAAATGTATTGTTTCATTATTAACAACTTACAATTGTAAGGTTTTTTTTTGTGACGAAATGAATAAAAGTGTTCGCCCAAAGAAATGGCTTTAATGTTGAGAATGTTACCATGGTGAATCTATGCAAATCTGTTAGCCTTTAGTGGACAGTTGATGAATTACAGTCAGTCACTTGTTTTTGGTTCGTCTGGGGTGGAGGTTAGGTTGCAGCTGCATGGATAACGAGCACAATGACTTTTGTAGTCGTTAATACTGGCTACTTAATGTTGTAACAGAGCTTTAACAAAGAATAATGAACAGGGGAATCATTGGTAGATCATAAAGGTAGTTTCTCAACAAAAGCCTCCTGGTTAACCTTGTTTTCAATTGGCCAGATAACCACGTACTCCTCTGATTGACCTAGCTGTTCTTCTGTGCCCTGATTGGTCGGATAACAAATAATACTGCGTTACTTTTCTCAGACAGCTCTGATTTCTCCGGTTCTGACTGGTCCAGTTGCTCTGCTCTGCTCTGATTGGCTAAATGACCTTATTCTAACTGAGTAATAAGTAAATAAAGACTTACCGGTACTTCCAAAAAAGGGATTCTGTTTTTAATTTGCAGAAAGTAGTACTTTTGGAGAAGATCAAGTTTATGATCTTGTAAGTTTTTGATCTTCCTAACCAGGACTTCCTCCATTAACCGGATTTGTTCCAAAATGACTGATTATTGAACAAAATCTTATCCCAATCACCACTGTTACGCCCAATTAATCTCCTATGAAGTAAGCATTCTTCTCATTCTCATATCAACTATTATATGTTTGCTTTTTAACTTTAAAAAAAATTGATGCTAAAAATCAGATAATAAAAAGGACACGAACCACTTTCACAACATGAGAAATCTATTTTGTTTTCATTTATGTTCACTTTTATGACATAAAAGGTAAACTACAGATCACAGAACTTCTGCAGTGCAATTACAAGTCAGTCATTAGTTGAATTTTATTTATTTATTTATTCTAAGCTTTCAAAGACTACGTGCTCCGCAGCTGATTAAATACAGCACATAAAAAGTTACATCTTCAAAAGGCCTCAACACACAGCAGACGTGAAACCACACACCACTGGGCATGTGTGTACCAGAACATGCAAAACAAAGCAGCGTCTGAAATCTAAGCTCTTCACTGATTAAACAAATGACAGTCAAAGGAAAGCAGTGGAGGGAAATCTGTGAGCTCAGTCTTATCTCATGCAAAAGGTTGAATATTTGTTGGAGGAAAATGTCTAGTTTCCTCTAGAGAGAGGAACAGACTGACTGGGAACGATTTCCATGAGAGTGACTCAGCCAAACATTTAAAACAGGCAAAAGGATTTGCGGGCGTAGGTGATGTGATGCGTCTCCATTCCCTCTTTCAGGCTCTTTAATTGTTTGTTTTTATTTGCCAATTTCACCAGCTAAGCATGATAAAATGTGTATGTCAAAATACCAACATCTATTTAAGATAAACTTGTCTGGTCTGTATTTTCATGTATTATCTGCATGTAAACATTTCAATGAATAAACCCAACACAAGTACAATGGCTCTAATGTAAAATTAATGAATGTCTGAAGGGGTCAATTTTAATCTTCTCCAATAAACAGATTTTTTTTCACTTATAGCAATATTATTTAGCTTGAGGAAGCGAAAAAAGACCAATGGATTAACCCAGACACGCCCAAATCCCAAACTCTGTTATCTATGACATCACTACAGTCACTGATGTAACAAAGCACATACAATAAATTTATGACAAAAAGACTTGAGAACGGTGCTACTGACCTTTACTCGTCCAAACTCACAGGCCAGATCCAGTGGAGTTTTCTTTGCCTTGTTCAGCAGGCACGGGTTTGACTGGTGCTGCAGCAGCATCTCAGACTGAAGAGAAAATCTCTTTTCAGAAAACTATTATAAACACTGTTGTTGTTGTTGTTGTTGTTGTTGTTGATAAGATATTTTTTTACAGTACATCTAAACAATTTGATGAATTTGCAAGAAAAAAAACAGAAATGTAAGTGGAAAAAAACAGTGTTTCCAGGAAACTCTACAGTAATGCGAAAAGGCATAAACTACATTTTTTGATTCTAGGTAAATTCTTCCCGCTGACCAATCACACTGCAACTTGTTGCTAGGTTACAGAAACATAAACATGATGGAACAATTCATCAGTTTTGTGTATGCAAACAGCATAAAGTATGACAACAAATAAGGATGGATGGTAATCGACTACTTGCATTGTAATGTCATTAAAACATTTTGTGTAAATGACATACCGGTAATTATTACAATTTCCGTAGAGTTTGTAAAGGGGGTGTGGTTTAAAAAAATCATTCTGCAATTGTCCACAGGGGTGCGCTCACGGAGCTTTTGTTTTACTCAGCCGGCCATACTCAGAGACATATAGGGACTTTAATACATACCGATTTAAATAATAATTATTAGATATGGTTCAATGTAGATGCTATGGCAAAGTCTGAAATGCCAACATCGCAAAGGCTTTGAATAGATGCCTGATGGTTTTGTTACATATTCCAGTTCCCAGTACCCTTTATGCCAAGTGTGAAAAGACACTAGACGAGAAGCCTTTGTAAACGAACATGTATTTGAGAGAACAGTTGCACATTTCCATGATATGCTTCACATCCCTTGTAATGAATACAGATTAAACACATTTTTTTTATTTAATTGAATTTAACACAGGGCACCACTTGATTAATTAACATTAATTCAACACAATAAATAACTTTTTTAAAATCTGTTGCGAAAGCTTCTGACGAATAACCCAACTTAGACAGCAGTGGGATGGGGATAAAAAGATCTGTTACCCAGTGTTAGCCAGAATTGTATAGAATGCCTAGGCAATTGTGTGAAATCTCGATCTTTTCATACTTGGTGGAATGATTTCAGAATCAGTTTGCCTTTCTAAAGTGAAATAGGTCAGTCTTTTTCACAGTTGTCAGCAATCAGCATGTACCTTAATCTATGTATGATTAACATGTCTCTAAACTGCACATCTTTACTATGAAATTCGATTTGTTATTTAAAATAGTCTGATATTATTCATTCAACTAATTTCATTGATCTTTGGAAAATGCATAGAAAAGTATATTGCAATACAAAAACTTGGGAGATTAGATTTGTACAAGCATTTCTCTAGGATGGGATTTAATGGATACGCACCACCTCGTAGTGTCCGTACTGAGCTGCGAGATGCAGAGGGATCTGTCCATCCTGAGAAGTGCTGTTCACGGCTGCTCCTGATCTCAACAGCATGAGCACAGAGTCTGCTTTACCCTGCCAAGCTGCGTAATGCAGAGGACGCATACCTTCATCACAACAACAAAAAACACTGTTAAAACCACTCTAATTTACTTTTAGAAGAAGAAGAAGAAGAAGACACAGTGTGGCCCTGCGATGGACTGTCCAGGGTGAACCCCCGCCTCTCGTCCAATGTGCGCTGGAGAACCGGCAGACCCCCGTGACCCCAAAAGGGAATAAGGGGGTTGGAAAACGAATGAAAGACAGACACAGTTTTTATCTTTACGGGTCATACTATAAAAAGGGGATGGCAGAGTGAGGGAAAGAAGTATTTGACCCCCTGCTGATTTTGAAGGTTTGCCCCGATGAGCAATGCTGCTTTCCCCGTGAAGCCTAATAGGAAGTGACTGAACTGCAATTCCTCTACCTGCCACTAGAGACTGGCTCCAGAACTGAGCAGTCTCAATCACTCCTTCACACAATGTTAAAATTGACCAATTTGAAGATGAAAAAAAAAATCATAATTTCCTCAAGCGAGTCTCACGGTAGATATTCAGTCATAGCCTTCGGTCGTTTGCAAAGTTTCTTGGGCAAAAATTAAATGAAACAGGAATACGACAAACCTCAGCAAATGATTTTATTGATTTAATCAATTTTATTGATTTAAATAAGGCAATTGCTCAGTCAAAAAGAATTATAAACAAATACATGAACAAAAATGGGCTTACTGTTTTCTAAAATAGTATACAAAATACAAAATT
The DNA here is from genome assembly GCA_007224835.1 of Danionella cerebrum. Lineage (NCBI taxonomy): Eukaryota > Metazoa > Chordata > Actinopteri > Cypriniformes > Danionidae > Danionella > Danionella cerebrum. The sequence continues at coordinate 112,848 of SRMA01026570.1, forward strand.
GTTTTAAGATTAGTTTAATCCACTATAGGCCCAGAGAGATGATGGTGCCCAGCAACCTTCATGACTCTGCTGATACCACAGTGCTGTTCAGGAGGGTGTGCGGGGGGTGGAGTGCTCTAAACCAATCCCACACAAAGTTGATACTGGAAAGACAAAGGTGAACTGTGGAGAGTCATACCAACCCAAGTCATGCAGTTATTCAATTCTGACGGGAAAGCACCAGCACACCCGAATGATACAGTTTAGGATTCATATCGGCTTATAAAATATTTTTCTGCAGATAAATGATGTTGATAAAGAAGCCATTCTAACCATTGCTGTCCTTGATGTCCACAACAGCCTGAGCATCCAACAACACAGCAAGTAAATCCAAAGTCCCAGTGAGAGCAGCATGGTGCAGTGCTGAGAACCTGGAAGAAACAAATGAAGATGACGGTGAGAAAAGCAAACTAATCCTTGTAAAGGTACTTTAGGGAAAGTATGCAGACCCGACCCGAACAACAACATTCACCAGATTAATTTGATTTCATAGTGCACAGCTAGACTTTCATCATCCCCCACCCTAAGCCGCATGCAGCCATAAAGAGAATGGAAAATTAGTAAAAGTTCCAGAGCCTGCGTGACCACCAACCAAACCAGTAACTTGTACAAACTCCTGATAGTGCAGCAGCTCTGGAGCAATTACTCAGAACTTTACAAGCTTTCTGACAGCGAAGCAAAACAGTCAACAAGAAGAGACAAATCCACTTCATGCTCAGACAAAAAGCATGTCCTCTGGACACAGACGCTCTCGTATGATCAGATATTTCCGGAACAATGACAAATGAAGAACTGTGTGTGGCTGAGGGTCTTTTGTTAGGACATGTTGAAATCAAGTCAGAAAATAAGCCTGTCTTCGAGAAGCATCCCTCAAACACTTGAGGCAACAACAAAGTCTCGAGGATTGCTCTGTGAGAGTCGAAGGCTGGTTGTGAGATATTTGGCTGCTAAATATCTGGTATTTTCACCGGCTGAATGTGTTCTGGATGAAAAGAACGCCTATGATTACCTGCAACTAATGCAAGAGCCACATGATGTTGGGACATGACGTTGCAGAGGAGATACAAAAGTACACATCACGACACAGTAACACAAAATTTCAAGCAAAGTGGACATGAGGTTCTTCAGCGAGGCAAAAGTTACAGGCACCTAAGGGTCCTGAAACCAGGAACAGCTATCTGAAGACGGCGCAGAGGAGCACTTGTGTTGCCTTTTGCATAAAAACATCTAATAAAACACAGCTGGCACACAGTGACATTTTTGTTTATTGTTCTTTTTCCATGTTTGTTGTTTACGTCAGCAAAAAAGTTGACTTGCTGATTGGATGTTTACACAATGGAGCGGTTTCTTTTCCTGATATCTGCCTTTTCACATGTGCAACTAATAACACATTCTGGAGTTATTCAAATGAGAAACCTAAAAACTGTGGTTCAAAAGAGCTTATTGAACCGAGGAGGGTGTACCAAACGGTTAAGTATAAAACCGAGTATTGTATAGACAGAAAAATATACAATGGTTTCACTTGAAAAGGGGCTCAATTTGGACCTAAGAGAATTCCTAAAACTTACACGCTCTCATTTTTAAATATAATTCAAGTCTCGTGTTTTGGTCTGGCGCATGTGATCTTGTGTTGTTTTCAAATCATTTCTCATTAGTGTTTGGCTGCGAGACACAGTTCTGTCTACAGTCATGCATCGGTCACTAATCTGTTGTGCTGAGTGAATTCAGCCGCGACTGGATGCTGCCTCAGACAGTCGTGGAGTGTGACTAGATCTGTGACACAACTGCTCTGATAATCATACAGTCTGAACCCAGATTTACCTGCTGTTTTGATGTTCAAATTTCAAAATGGCCATTAAAACTGAAACCACAATGGTCACACACAGACTAATCGATAATGACATTTGTTGTATATTGTTGATTATTATTATTGATAATGTAGTATTGCAATCCTACTTAATGTAAAAATCCAAAATGGAATAAGTGTCGATTTGTCGCCAAAATAAGGTTCACTTTTAACCTCCATTCAAAGTTGGCGGTGTCAAAACTTGATCTTGTAAATAAGATTAAATACGGTGAAAGCTGTCAGAGTAAAAAACACTGTAAAACAGGTAAAAAATAGCATCTTGTAAAAATGACTTGTTCACTGGTTTGTGACTGGTTTGTCAATTACAGTTACATCACACCAGGAAACGGCCAATAGAAAAAGCACCAGAGATCAACATCAGAAAAATTCAAGAATGCTGTTAGATTTTAGGCTTTTATTAAAATGAGAAGACTGTTCTATAACGTTTGTTCAGTTCTGACAATTCTTCTACCACATGGATTGCTTGTTTTTCTTCACAACCAAGCTGATCTATTCGATCTCGTTTTGCTCCCGAAATGATCTCTTTACATTATGTCTGTATAATTATAATTAAAAAGAATATTCTGATACGAAGCAAAGCCAAAGGGGATCTTTGAAACTCGACAACCTTGCAACAAAATATGAATGAAGCCTTTGCAGAACCAAACACCCCTTGGTTAACCCTTTATCACCTGCCATAGAACCAAGTCCGCCAGAGAATATTTTACATGTTTACCTGCTGTGGTGCCATTTTAATTTGCCATACATCAATACAACCCTTGTATCCTAGATTTTAATAATATTAAAACGAGTTAGTCCAATAGTAACTGTGTTTTAATAACTTTGACTAAGTGTCAAAACCACACAAAAACACAAAAAAATGGAAACTATTTTTTTTCTCCACATATATTTTTCTAAATACAGACATATCATAGCTTTATCCCTCAACATTGTAAAAAAGTTGCACAAAATGCTTTTGAACCACAGTAAATTTATTTTGAATAAATTCATTGCTTAGTTTTTGAGATACACTCAAATTGATAAAGAAAGACTTTATAAACTATTTACAACTGTGCAATCAAATGTTTCTAAGATACTTTTGATCATAGATAGCTTTGTATTAGGTAATTCTAATTAATATACAGTGCAATAAATAACAAAAATGAAATTTTTACTGTGGTAAAACTTCAGAACAGGAGAACACAACATACAAAATGAGGCATATAATATATATGCTACCAAAACTAGCTACTACACAAACTATTCACAGTGCGTCAGTATTGTACTGCCTGCAGAGAGCTGTGATTGGACGTAACTCAGAGGCGCTTCACACGTCACACACTTTCTGCGCCCCGTGCTGCTTTATTGAGCCTGATGCCCCTCACAGATGGCAAAGGGATGTTATGAGATTTAGAAACTGATTGAGCGAGTCCAAGCCAAAATCTTTTGACGTGGTAAAAGTCCCAGGAAGATGACGTCACAAAGGTAATATTATGGGAATTTATAACTTTTACAATGTAAAGAGGAAATATCCTTCATCTAAAGTTTTTATCCTTCATGTGGGTTTTCTATACACCCACTCGTGAAAAAAACAGCTCTATGTTTCATATGTCATATGTAAGTCTAACTCTTTCTGTGTGTGATGCACAAAGAGTTTTTGCTCTATCTTATGTGGTTATAATTTTGATATCCAAATGGGTTGCTGGTGCTACCATAGGTCTTAAAGGGTTAATGGGCAATAACAAATTGTATTCCAGTATCAGAGAACATTCCATTGCAGTATATGCAGAGGACAGGTTAGGACAGGAAACTGAGATTAACCGAGGCCCAGGGCTGCAAAGCTGTGAATATTACAGTACCGCATAAATGTCCCAGCCAGAATCAGAAGAGAGCATTCAAATCAAACAGCTCTGGTTTTCTGTTGGGAGACGTATAGAGGGGTACAGACGTATAGAGGGGTATATTGTCTACGAATTAGAGTGTAACACAGGGATGTTGATGGACATACAGTTGCACCAACACCATCTTTTTGTAAACAGATAACCAGTCTGTACTGAATGTATGAATCTTTTTTAGATTTCCTCAACAGGATTAATGGAGCAATAGCTTCTCTAGGCAAATAAAAACAATCAGCCATTAACTTTTCAAATTAAATTTAGAGTTCCCCTGATATTGGTGTCTTTTTAGCTAGCCTACCCACATTGTACACATTTGTCTCGGTATAAAGTTCTACGAGGTTACTTTTAAGCATCAAACTGTACCACCTGCTCTCCATCTCAGCAAATGCTCCATGACCTCACTGTGACTGACTTAGTACCTCAGTACCTCGGTACCTTACCTTACAATTTCTGATTTCGCACGCTGGACATGAACATGCTCAGATACAACGATGCCTGTGATGCACCAATGGCTAAAGTAGGTACTTTAACAAAGACCATTGTCCCTTGAACAACAGTCATAGCGTAATCTGAAGGATGTATATGGGATTATGTAATTAGACATCCACCAACAGCACAAAATAAAAAAAATACTCATTTCATATCTGCACAAGGATTTAATTTCATTGAAACAATAGCTTCAGGGAGGTAATTAGCCCTAAGATCAAACACTTATTGCTGTAACATTCTTCAAGTGAATTGAAAAGAAACTAACTTTATGTTGTCCCCTAGTTTGTGTATCCAAAAAGCCCAAACCATATCTAAAAAAAAAAACACAGCCTATTTTTTTGACAATTACAGCTCTATCTATAAACAAGCATTTGAGTCTACAACGAGTTTCATGGACCTCTAGGGCTGGTCATGAGGAATTGGCAGAGGTTAGGGAAGACACAATCCCTCCTCTGTCCACTGTGCTGCAGGTCTTTGAAGCTCTACCTGCTACCAAGAAAGAAATCAGTTTTGAAATAGATCTCACACTACTTTGACATTCTTCCCAAGCATTGCCATTATAAACAAATAGCTACATTTATGGAAAAAAGTAAGTGACCCCCTGCACCAGAACCTGATGTTTCCATTAAGCACCATCTAAGCATAGTATTTGCATGTTTCAAAGAAATAAAGATTTTTAACACCTTGCAGTGGCACTTCAAATAAGGATCATAGTTCTAGATTTATCCACAACTTTCCTCTGCATATTCCATCCAATTAGAAGCAGCACTGGGCAGCATGGTGGTGCAGTGGGTAGCACTGTGGCTTTCCAGTTAGAAGGTTGGTGGTTCAAGGCTCACTGGAGTTTGCATGTTCTCCCCGTGCTTGGGTGGGTTTCCTCTGGGTACTCGGTGGGTATCCTCTGCGTACTCCGTTTTCCCTCAAAATCCCCAAAACATGCGGTTAGGTTAATTGAATAATCTAAATTACCATTAGGGGTGAATGTGTGAGTGAATGCAGGGCTCTAGACTAACTTTTGCACTGGTTGCACTGGTGCGCCTAAATTTTTTTCTTAGGTGCACCAGCACAAAAGTTAGGTGCACCCAAATTTTCAACCGCATCACATTTAACACCGCATTTTCACAAGTTCACTTTTTTTAGTTATCTATTTATTTATTTTTTATAGACAATATTGACTTGTAAATTATTAACTAACAACCTGGTCAAAATAAAGTTCTTTATTTGAAGCACAATTCTTCAAGAAAGGTAACTAAAACTTACTGAAAAAGTGTTTAAAGTGCTTTACTGAGCTGAAATTTAAACTTTAAACTGAATTTGGTCCCCAAGAGCAGCAAATGCTTTCTTTGAAGCAGCATTAATTCCTAATTAAAAAATATAAAAACGACAATACCATTTACTACCCAGATCAAGAGTTTATAATGCAGCCTATTTATTTATTTATTTATTTTTAAGTATCAGAATATTATGGTTAATGCAGTAACGAGACGGTAGGCATATTATTGACATAGGCTCCATGACATGACATGGCTTACCTTAGGCATGAGCATGCTCGACCTCAATGTGTTCAATAATATATTCATCGGTCTTCCTCTCCACAAGATACGACTGTACACAATGATGCATTCCTTTGTGGCGATATATGTGTCTCCGTCGATCAGGAATTCCATGTACGCACTGTTCGCAATTTGCACAGACGTCTTTGTTTTCAATGTATCTGCGATGACTTCTATAAATTGGGTGCGCGCGACATCATTGCTGTACGTCGGGTTTACGTTCAAGCCATTTTTCTTCATAAGAATTATTTTTGACTTGAATTTAGTGAAGGGGAGTTCTTCTTTTGCAATATTGTAGGCAACATTAAACTTAATTCTCATCTCGGCCTCGTCTGATGATCTGTTTGTTGCTGCCTGCCGCTGAAAGGCAGAGGGAAGAGGGGACACTTGAGCAGTGCATTTATCGCGGCATGTTATGTGTTTTATAGAAAATTCTGAAGTTTATAGTTTCAATTCTAAATGTATTAGAGCCAGTCACAGGGGAGGTTGATGGCTCCGTGTCAGAGCATTGGTTATGATTTTCACGATCAGGCCCTAACTTATCTTTCTTAATGAAAAATCTGTCAATCGTTCTTTTCATGTTCTCTCGTAATGCGCGGCTACATCCACTGTTTACCTGATGGACTCACCTCTCTGTCTGACTGCATCACATGCATTTTCAAACGTACGTTCACACACATACAGGAATATCTGGACCACGGCCAATCAGAGGGGGGGGGGGGGTGGGACGTGATACGCTTTTCACTATCTCTGATTGGTTTAGACCACGATATGGGCCTAATGTGTGTCTGTTGTTGAACAACAGGGAGACTCACGGAATTTCGTTTTTTCCCCTCGAACAACGGGTCGCACCGGTGCAACCTTTGATTTTTTTTAGTCGCACCATTGAGAAATTAGGTCGCATATGCGACCAAATTGGTCGCACTCTAGAGCCCTGGAATGTTGCGCTGCGATTGACTGGCAACCTGTCCAGGGTGTACGCCCGTGACCCCAAAAAGGGAATAAGCAGGTTGGAAAATGAATAAGTGAATTCTATGAATGCCCATTATTTACAGGTTCATTCAATCCGTACAATGAATTAAAACCACAGTACGTACTGAACCATGACCTTTGTGTACGATTGCATACCGCATCCCTAGTATGCAGTGAACTAAACATTGAACTTGCAATACAGTGTTTAGTTGTTCTGTATAATCGCTTGTCAGTAGACACAATACATGATCCTGGCAGAATCAAAATTAATGTCACTCACTTCTCCGAGAAATCTGTTTAAGGTAAACCAACCAAACTTCTCGATTCTAGTCTTTTCAAGGGATTCTACTAAACTGTTCCAAACACACGTTTAGCCAACGTTCTGTGACGTCTGAGGTTGAAGCTAGGCTAGGCCAGGATTTGATCGTTAGCATTTTGAAGCTTCTCAAACTCCCACAGATGAATGAATGAAAAGAACCATGGCTTTCATCAGATGCTTTATACCTACAGTTAGCAGCTCTGTGAGGGGCAGAGAGCGCCTGCAGCCGGGTGCTTTTTCATTCACAGCACCAGATCATTTTAAGAAACCCACACTTTTTAAAAGCTTTTTTTAGGCATTGTGGTCCTGCAGACACAATTTCTTAGTCAGGGTATGTTCTACACATTGCAAAGCATAATATGGTTCAGTTTAAAAAAGAACTGATTAAATATGTTCATATCTGACCCAAGTCCATATCATTACCCAAAGAAACATATTTAGTTAATTACTACATTATTCTGCAGCACTCCAGTGCCGCATTAGATGAAATAAGCCTCCCAGGAAACATCAAGAGTGGGTCAGACAGTCAACTGACCACCCGCAGTGAGATCCGTAGCAGTTGCACCATTTACCCACCAACACCCACATCAACCACGATTCCCAGAACTCAGCCAGTGCCTTGTTCAGCAACCCCTGTCCAGAATCGTCTTCATTTCTCTGGATGTCAGACTGGATGTGATGTGTCCTGGCAGCCCTGCACTGACCAGACAAAAGACGGGGCTCCAAAGAGTCCCCCTCACACCAGCCTGGGCTTTCATTCACTCACATTCCAGAACTATCACCATGGAAACACAGCCAACACAACTCCCAGCAGTTCCCCTCAAAGTCAAAGGCGGCCCAAATACTAATTTGTCTCTCCGACAAGCAAAACCGTCAGTGTGATACCACTATTATTTGAAGAAGCTCCTAAAAGAGCAACCTCCCTTTCAATATAATGCAAACAGACTTGGGCATGCAAAAGAGCATTACACTTCCACAACCAAAAGCACCAAAAGCATACTGAGGCCATCATCGACAGCCCAGCACAAGCAAGGTTTACCAACTTCAACATAAGGTCAGTGTATTTTACAGCAGGCCCCAGCAACCCACGCATCATCTTTCCTTTTCCATGTCTAATTGGTTTCCAAATAGAGTTTGAAGTGGAGCACACTGGGGTTCTGTGTAGTCCTGTGATGTGTCTCCATATGCTCCTAATTTGTTGCACATTGAGGGTGATGTCTTAGATTTGTTTTCATGCTGAGTTTAGTTGTGTGTGCAGTGCTTGGCAGAAGCGTGTCCTGCCTCTCGATGGCATGAGATTGTGACATCAGCATCAATATACTGTATCCCTACAGTGCAGTCACCTTTACAAAGCTGTGCCAGCTGACTCAGGACTCTGATGATGACGCAGCTCTCTCAGCATTCACTCACACATTAGGACTAGTACCCAGCACTACATTAGACAGGAAAATGCTCAAAGTAGAATGAACTCTGTTCAGAGAAAGATCCAATGCAGCTTGAGTAATGGGAATATTTAAAGAGGACTGCAGTTGATTATTTTGATTACCACAGTAACCAATCGAATAAGCCTATTAAACTTTATTTTCCGACTGAAAAGCAACCGAGATGAACACAGTCTTGAACATGAAAATCAGTTCAATACTCCAAAATACTTAGTTACATTCAACTTTATAGCTTGAGCATTATACACTGACAAATTTTCAGATTTGTTGGCCATTTTAGAGGACATGTGAATGAAACACAAAGGCATTTTTCCCACTAACGGTAAATTCAGATATGGGTGAAGCCTTTTATTGTCAAACAATTGTGTTTACTCTTTTTAAATTCATAACGACAGCAGAAACTTTCCAAACGACTCTGATCAAAAGTTTACAAATACTGGTAAAATACTTTTGACCTGATAAATTTTGACACAAAAAGATGCATTTGGAGAGGAGTCAACAAGCCTCATTTGCACTCATCAGCCCAGAAGCTACGCATGGGACGCTACTGGACTTTTCAACACAACAACGAACACAAAGCCAAGGCCACTTGATATTGGTTCCACCATCGGTTCTGGAGTGACCATTCCGCCTCCTGACCTCAATATCATTGAACAACTCAAACATACATGTCATGCAAGACAGCCCAATAATTTACAAGAGTGGTAGCCTTTCACCGAGAAGAATGGGCTGCTTAACCAACAGAGAAGATAAAGAACCTCATCGACAACTACCTCAAGAAATTGCAGGCTGTCATTGAAGTTTTAAAGATAAAGGTGGGAATTCAAAATATTAAGTAATTGTAAAATAATGACGTTTGTCATTTTCAAAAGGTTCTGTTATGTATTAAAAAGAGTGAACACAGTTTGAAGATAAACGGCTTCAACGAACAACTACCGTATTTTTCACCGTATAAGACGCACTTTTCTTCCCCAAAACTGAGGGAGAAAAGTTGGTGCATCTTATACGGCGAATGCAGAGTGGAGCGGAGGGCGGTCAGGGCCATAGGAGAGGCGTAAGAGAGGCCGCAGCTTTGGCCTAACTCCTGTTATGGTAAAAAATATACCTTCTCAATTGATAATAATCACTGGAAACCGTTTGAGAGAGAACACAGCAATGCGGCTATTTATTGTAAAGATTTAACAGTCTCAACACATTTCCTACACACGTGTTATCCGCATTGGAAAAGAACCTCAAGCCTCTCAAAGTAAGCGCCGGAAGAAGGGCGGGACTGAAATATGACGTGTCTCTTAAAAGTTTCTCAAATTACATTTCTTTAAATGACCACTAGATGGTAGTATTATATAGGAAAATTCCCATCACACTCCGGAGCCGTCGGTGCGCACTGACGTCATCGCCCATCTCTGCTCGTCGATCCTACCATAGCGCGGATCGTAAGGAGCAGGTATGAAACATTACAGCCTTTTTTTGTTACTTTTACTGTTTACTGACTTTACTGACTGTTCATATTTGGCATATAATTGTTCTTAAACTGCTGTTAACTTTTACACAGTTGATATAAAATATTTTACTACAGTATTTGGTTCAGAATCTTTTTTTTCTAGATCTTCCTCATTTAAAATTGGGTGCGTCTTATATGCCGGTGCGTCTTATACGGTGAAAAAATAGGGTAACTAACTACAAGTGGGAAAAAGTTTTTTGTGTCATCATTCATCTTTTCTAAAAAGTTTGCCATGGTATGTGCGATGTAAACTTGTGAGCAAAACTCTTTTACGCAATATGCTTGAAAATTTTCATTTCAATTGGTCATTTTACAAGTAGCTCACAGGCCAAAAAAGTGTGGGGACACCTGCTTTAGATTCTTAGCCTCCAGATTAAACCATTTATACAAACAGTTTAAATACAGTAAGGGCAGATAAGAAACACTGTGAATCTACACACATATCGATATTAAAGATTTAAAGCTGCAGACTTCACAAGTTTCAGTTGAGAGGTCACCCGGAGCCTCACCCTCCACACAAATGTACCTAAAACATAAGCATTGATACGTGATACAGGTCCCTGCATGACGGGTTTAGAGCACTGGGAGATGTCAACCACAGCCTTTAAAACGTCTAGGTTACTTGCGTAACCCCACGTTCCCTGAATAGGGAACGGAGACGTTAGTCGGGATTAGACCGACTGAATGGGAGCGAATCACCGTGAGAGCGACTGACGAACATATTAACGAGCAAATTAATTTGCAGGCGAAGGTGATTGATTAGCAATCAGCCGGGTATAAAGCCGGGCGTGCCTAAGCCTCAGTATGGAATTTTCCGAGGAGCTGGACCCACTTACCTCCCAGCTACCTCAGATCCATGACTTCCAGGGCATGGCGAAGGGTAACGTCTCCGTTCCCTATTCAGGGAACGTGGGGTTACGCAAGTAACCTAGACGTTCCCTTTCAGTCGGTCCCGGAGACGTTAGTCGGGATTAGACCGACTGAATGGGAGCCTCTTTAAAGGGCCATGCCCGAAGTCCATCCAGACAGGTCGGCACTAAACCCAAGAGAGGGGTTAGTAAGAGGCCGTTAGTACCTGAATGGGAACTCCTTCTGCCCCTGCCCGGAATACTCATTGACGGGGAAGTCGTCCAACACTGAGAGCTTCTGCTGTACTTGGTTGATGCTGACGACCAGAAGGAGGCACCCCTCGACCCGCAGGGAGGAGTGGCGGAGATCGCGTCGAGGCCCGAAGGGCTACCAGCGGGTCATCGTTCTGCAAGAGAGAGGAGGCAGAGACGGAAGTCATCGTTACGCGCCAAAGCAAGGGGAGTAACGGAACGGGTTCATACTAGCCACCTGAAGGGGGAGCTGTATAAGAACATAGAAAGGGAGCGCCAGAGAGGGACTCCCAGATCTGTACCCTAGTTCTGCGGGGACCAGGCCGGAGCAAAGCCACCACACGGAACCTGGCAGCGCTGACTGCTCCGCTCAGTCAGATGCCGAAGGGGGGAGGATGGGAGAGCCGCCCGAAGGGGGAGCTCTTAGAAAGGTGTACTTCTCCTGATGACGAGGAGAGTACTGCAAGCTTACACCTGCTCCGTCCCCTAAGGGTGACTGCCACCACTCAGGACCGCAGAGGGAACAGAGCCTACATCAAGGCTGAACAACCTGATGAACGTGTTAGGTGTAGACCAGCCCGCAGCTCTACAAATGTCGGCGAGTGAGGCTCTTCTAGCCAACGCCCACGAGGCAGCGATGCCGCGAGTGGAGTGGGCCCTCAGATGGAGAGGGCAGGGAACCTCACACGCCTTATAAGCTAGGCGGATAGCCTCCACTAGCCAGTGGGCAAGCCGTTGCTTGGAGACAGCGGAACCCTTACGCTGGCCTCCGAAACATATGAAGAGCTGCTGGGAGCTACGAAGCTCCCGGGTTCTGTTCAAGTAGATCCGGAGAGCTCGCACAGGACATAACGAACCCTGGGCTGGTTCTGCCTCCTCCCGGGGCAGAGCTTGCAGGGTCACCACCTGGTCCCGGAAGGGGACGGATGGGACCTTGGGGATGAATCCGGGCCTGGGTCTGATGGTAACCAGAGAATCACCAGGGCCTAATTCCAGGCAGGATTCGTCGGCGGACAGTGCCTGGAGATCTCCCAACCTCTTAATTGAGGCCAAAGCAAGCAGGAGTGCGGTCTTCCGTGAGAGGACACACTGCTCTGCCAAATGCCAGGGCTCAAAAGGTGACTTACGCAGCCCTGAAGGGCGACGGAGAGGTCCCAAGAGGAATGGAGGGTGGTCTAGGAGGCCGGAGGCGCCTAGCCCCCTTGAGAAATCTCACCATGGTGCGTGGCTGCCCACTGATTTCCCTTCAACCCGGAGGTGGAAGGCAGAAATAGCGGCGGCGTAGACCTAGAGGGACGATGGGGACAGCCCCCGATCGAACCTCTCCTGGAGAAGGTCAACACGACTCAGATGGGGCATGTCCGGGGTCTTCCTGGCGGGAAGAGCACCATTCGACGAACCGACCCCACTTGCCAGCGTAGCACACTCAGTGGAGGGGGCTAACGCATGGTATAGGTAGTCACCGCGAGGGGTGGTAGAGGCTCGGGGTCCACCAAGGACAGATATGCCATACAAGTAGGGCCCAGAGGTCTGGCCGCGGGTGCCTGTATCCCCCCCCCTTGAGTCAGATCTGGACTCAGGGGGAAATCGGCCAAGGGGGGGCTGTCACGAGCGCAGAGAGGTCGGAGACCATACTCTGTTCGGCCAGAAGAGGGCGAAAGAGTAGCCCGCGCTCGTCCCCCCTGACCATGCACAGAGGTTGTGCTAGGAGGCTTCACTGGGGAAAACGCACATAAGCGCTTGTTCCCGGGCCAGCAGTGAGCCGGCGCATCTGTCCCGAGAGGAGCCAGGGACAGGAATAGGAGCCGGCAATGGGTATTCACACGGGAGGCCGCAGGTACCTGGGCCTCGCCGAAGATGTCCCAATCTGCTAAACAGCCCGAGGATGGAGTCGCCAATCTCCTGTCGAGGGGTGGAATCTGGACGGTGGAACCGCGATCCTGTTACACTCCGCAGGGATATGAAGGCTCGAGCGACGGAAGTCGCTCTAACTCCAGAGGAGCAGCTGTTGGGCGAGGTAGTGCAGGAAGCGGGAGGGTACACCGCCTGGTGGTTGATGTACGCTACTACCGCAGTGCTGTCGGTCCTGACCAGCACGTGCCGCCCCCGGAGGAGCGGGCAGAAGCGCCGTAGCGCCAAAATGACTGCAACTAGCTCGAGACGGTTTATGTGCCAGCAAGAGTGTCTTCCGGTCCAGGCACCGGACTCCCGGTGGGAACCGCACATGGCGCCCCAACCAGTCTTGGAGGCATCGGTGGTGACCACCACACGGTTGGGGTGGCTCTAAAGAGGCACCCCAGACCTCAGACGCACTCCGTCTTCCAGACCTTCAGGTAAGGGAGCATGTCTGCCGTGGGCAGACGTAGCGCTCCCTGACGCCATGCCCAACTCGGAACTCGTGAGAGAAGCCATTGCTGCAGTGGTCGCATACGCAGGAGCCCGAGTCGAACGACTGGGGCTGCGGCTGACATATGCCCCAGGAGCCTCTGAATTAACTTCAGTCTGACCACTGGTCGAGAGGACACCGCTAAGAGTGCGGTCAGCAAGGCCCTGGTGCGTTCTACCGATAATCGCGCCAGCATGCTCTCGGAGTTCAGCTCCATCCCGAGAAAAGAGATGACTCTCACGGGGTGAGGTGGCTCTTTTCCCAGTTGACCTTCAGACCCAAACGGTTTAAGTGCGAAAGCACCTTGCCCTGGTGTCGGATCAACTGGTCTCTGGACGAGGCTATGAGAAGCCAGTCGCCGAGGTAATCCAGGATCCGAATGCCTGCCCGGCGGAGCGGGGCTAGCGCGGCCCTGACAACCTTCGTAAAGGTGCGAGGGGATAGGGCAAGACCGGAGGGTAGGACCTTGTACTGGTAAGCATGGCCCTGGAAACAGAACCTTAGAAAGGGTCTGTGCCTTGGAACCACTTCTACCTGGAAGTATGCGTCCTTCAGGTCGATTGTTGCGAACCAATCTCCAGGACGGATGCATGGTAGAATGCAGCGGACCGTCAGCATCTTGAACCGGTACTTGGCCAGGTGCCGGTTTAGACGCCTCAAATCTAAGATTGGTCGCAGCCCGCCTGCTTTCTTGGGGACCAGGAAGTATGGGCTGTAAAACCCTCGTTCCATATCGGCTGGGGGTACCTGCTCGACCGCACCTTTTGTTAAAAGGGCGTCGATCTCCTCTCGCAGGAATGAGGCGCCTGTTCGGGAAACAGGTGAAGCACACCTCGAAACCTGGGGGCGGACACGAATTGAGAATCGTGTAGCCCTGCCGGATTGTCCGGACCTCCCACTGTGAGACCCCGGGAAGCCTCCGCCAGGCTCCCAGGTAAGCTGACAGGGGTCGTGGTCGGGACGTGCCGATGGTCCCCATGGCGGGGCCGCCCGGAGGCGGACTTGTGGGCGGAATCACCAGGGGAGGACCCTTGGAGATGGTCAGATGAGGGCAGGGGTGGTGTGCCCCCGCGCTCTCTGCCATGGCCAGCGGGGCTCGGGCCCATGTCGGGATCTTCGTCGGAGACCGAGGAAGAGGAACCCCAGACCGCCGGGCATGCGAGACCGCTATTCTCGGGAGGAAGTGAGTTCTATCTTTGACACAATGGGTGCCGCCGTCCCGGAGGACGGCAGCGAGGAGTGTGTGGTGGACTCTCCCCCCCCCTGGGGGAGCTGGGTCGATGACCAGACCCAAAGAAGAGCTCGTTTCCTCCCGAGTCGCCAACCTCAGGGGTGCTTCACTAGAAACCCTCGTCTGCTTTCGAAAACCTCAGAGGTTGGCTCCGTCTTCCGCATGCAGGGGTTTTCCCCGGACCAGAGGTCGAGGGAGTAAACCAAGGCAGGAGACGTACTCTTTGGCAGCGAACAGGCGGAGAGGGTTCCGCCCCAGAAGCAACGCCTGCTGCTTCTGGCGTGGAACTATACCCAGACCCTCCGCCTGCCTCCTGATCGTGGAGACCTTTGATGAAAATCTCCACGGCGACGCCAAAGAGGCCATCCGGGAGACAGGCGCGTACGGAAGCCGAAAATCGGTCCTCGGGACGCATTGAAGCCTGCTCGAACCACAGATGGCGTTCCTGGACCACAAGCGTGGACATCGCGTGATCGATGTTCAGCACGGCTGATCTTGTAGCACGAGGCGACAATCAGCGGCTGAAAGCGAGTCTCAGAGAGACTGCTGGTCACCACCACCCTGGTGCATGACACGGAGGACCTGTAAGGTCGCCATAGCATGCAATGATGCAGCAGATTTACCTGCAGCTGAATAAGCTCTCATCATCAGGACTGATGAAATCTCCCAGCTTTGGCGGGAACACCCGAACGAGACCGTCAAGCAGCAGCGCTGTCGGGGTAAGCACCGCGACAACCTACCCACTCGGGGAATCGAAGAGTAACCCGGATCTGCTGCATTGGCCAGAGTGGTGAAGAGGGAGGAGCTCAATCCCCTGACGGGCAGGGGAGCCTGCCAGAATTAGTGAGCTCCTCGTGCTTCTCGGGGAGAAAAAGGCACCAGCGGTATGCGGGGAACCTGTCCCGGCGCCTGCCTAGCCACCAATTCTCCAGCCGTGACAGCATCGACTCGGGGGGGAGGAATCACCTCCCGCCGATCGAGGCTGCGGCTGTGAGAGCACCGCGAACGCCTCCGGCTCCAGCTCAGCTGCAATCCTGGCGGAGGCAGCTAAACTGGAGAACCGAAAGCCGCGCCCCTTCCGATGCTGCGTGGGAGAGCAGATCGCTTACAGGATCATACGAGGTACCGGGCGACACCGAAGCGCCGTCCGATTCACCCGCAGACCAGACGGGAAGCACGCTCGGTGTTTGGGCATGACGCGAGGAATCACCTGACGCCGCTCTACCCAAAACTTCCGCGTGCGACTCAGCAGAGTGCTGCAGTGCAAACACTCACGCTTCACGAGAGCCGCGTCGGTGTGCTGGAAACCAAACACATCGCGCAACTCCCGTGACCGCCTTTTCAACGAGAAGCCCACAACAGCCAGGAATAGTGCACGTTTTGCTCAAAGAAAAAAAAAAAATGGACAGGATACTGAGAAAACGGCTGAATCACTGGACAGGCTTGCCTGAGAAGATCTTCGAGGTGCTGGTTGTTGGTTGCATGCTATTCTGAGCTAGCAGAGGTCACACCAAAAGAGCCAAGAGGTAAGCAACCTGCTGATCTTTCAAGCTAGAAGCGTCAAAGTTCAGGAGAGAGTCTCACTCAGTCAGCTCCGAAGGAAAATTGCATACTGAGGCTTAGGCACGCCCGGCTTTATACCCGGCTGATTGCTAATCAATCACCTTCGCCTGCAAATTAATTTGCCCGCTAATATGTTCGTCAGTCGCTCTCACGGTGATTCGCTCCCATTCAGTCGGTCTAATCCCGACTAACGTCTCCGGGACCGACTGAAAGGGAACTTCTTTCCTGTTTGCTACACCTGTGAGCAAGTTTTCACTGGATGGATGTTAAATAACCGGAAACCATGGCAACAGTACGAAACAAATGAACGTTGCATGAATCGGGATTTACTGTACAAACACCAAATGACAGAATGTTGAATGAACAATAGTTTATCCCAGTTTATTTACTACTCTTGATTGGGCTATGTTGAAGATATAATATAACAATATATGAAACAATATAAAAACTTAAGAAAACTAAAAATGTATAATTCAGGTAATAGTACAGAGCAAATGTGTGTATGCAAAGAAAATCTTGCATCTATTTAGCAAATAATACGAGGTAGTTGTTGCTCATATTGACCACCCCCACATTAGACAAAATTGCCTGGGTTCTCAGGCAATTCGCCTCTTTCATGCACCCGCCGGTGCTCCAGTGGGAAGAAACCCAGAAATAGTGTAAAGAAATTCTAGAAAAGGGCTTTCTTAAGGCCTTACACACCTATACACCTGCAGCGGCTGATCACCTGTCTGTGTCAATTCTCTTGCGTTTAAAAGTGAGTGCACAGACCCTCTCCTGAATACTAGATGGCGCTTCAGTGAAGAGAAGAAGAATGGAGAAGAAGTGATCGCTTACCTCACGATATATTTGCTATTTTTTAATACATCGGCCTAAATACACATTTAGTAGTGCCAATTTAAAGCCAGGCACATCCATGGACAGCCCTGTGACATTGGTGCGGTGAAAGGTGCTGCTGCTGCTGCTGCTGCTGTAGGTGAGGGGCCTAAGCTAAAACAAGATTCAAGTCCTGAGTGATAAAGGCATGGGTTAAATTACGATTTGTTGAAGTTTAATTGCCATATATTTACATGTTACTAGTAAACTATGAAAAGTTGCTTCATTTAGTGAATGAAAAAAAAACAAATACATAGAACCAGGATCACTACCGTTAGCTAAGCTAGCGTAGCCAATGGAGTTCAGTCATGAGAAACAGTGAGCAAGTGCCCAATGCGTGTACACACAGAGATCCGTGCGCACACAAACTTGAGATTGGGAATATTTATGACAACAAAAACAAAAGGAGCCGTAATCCATCGACATACTTCTCTGTTCCCGTCTTCAAGGAACAGGGGGTTATGCAACTAACCTAAACGTTTCTACTGTTTTACACACACTAGGTGAAGTGGAAGTTGTATACAATACAACACACATGCAGATATTTCTACAGTATTTTAAAAGGCCCAACTCATCAACTAAAATTCAACCACTGCAAAGTCTTACCCATCTGGATCCTGATAGTTGATGTTCAGCCTCTTTGTGGAGCCCAATAACTCTGCAAAACAAGAGAGTAGAAACAGTCCGCGGTGAGATAATTTACAGTAAGAGGAATCTCTGCCTCATTCAGTAGATATCATGCATCTGAAGATAAAACAGGCTTTTGTGTCTGAACAGAGTACAACCTTTATGTAGGTTGAGTGTGTATTCAAGGATATTCACCAAGATAAACATATTGCTGCAATGGGATTGGCTACTGAAGTGAAAAAATAACCAGCAGACAGCTTTTTATGGAAAAATACTGGGCAATCATTTACACATTGATAACAATACAATTTAAAATGAATTCTATACAAAAAGGTGAAATTTTCAAATAGGAAAAAAACTGTGTCGCAATGGGGGGGGGGGGTTCTGGTTCTTATTAAAAACACAGCAGGCAGCCATTTCCAACCAAACTGTAATATTCCGTTCATTGACAATAGGAATAAAAGAGCTTTTAATTTGTAAGACATCAAGATCACACAGGTCTGACACCGTCATTTCCTATGGATAACAAAAGACCCTTCAGTGATCTCTGACCTCAGCCTGACCTCAGTGGTCTGCTAAACTAGCCTGAGGATGGACAATAACAGACAACTCAATAGCAACCTCTGAGTCTTTGATCTTAAATGCTTGAGCGCCTTAATTTCTGTCAATGCACAACATAGGCTGGGTTAAAAGACTGATGTTCCAGTCAATGAACAGTGAAAGTGCTTTTTAAACTATATATGTAAAACCAAGCCATGTGGTTTCCCATCCGAGTTATCACTGT
>SRMA01026571.1:6516-56965 GCA_007224835.1 Danionella cerebrum
CAGTGTACAGTTGTTTAGTTATTGTGCAGTAATTGTTCAGACATTATAATATATTGGTATACTGCAATTAAAAGAAACATATAAACACTATTAAGTGTTTGTGTGAGTGTTTTGCCGCACCACCCATAACACCACAACTCTGGAATGTTCTCATCGAGCGTAAACTGATCACACTGCAACAACTTATTGAAATTGGAGACGTGGACTCACATGTGGAGAAGCACTCGCTGAATATTTAGGACTGAAGTCGGTTCGTACAGCATCATCCATATTAAAAATGATGCCAAATATTTTAAAAGCATCAGAAATGGAAATGCTAACAGAGTACTGTACTGGAACTTGTGTTCCAAACCCTTACAATCCTTTCCCTCGTCTATGTCTGTTAATGTTGAAGAATGCTCTTCCCCTTTCCTGAAAAATCCTGCTAATCTATGTAATATGTTTCTGGAATGTTGTGGGAAAGATTTGTATAAATTGTGTGCTTTAGCCTTTGGAAAAATGATTCTAAACAGTAAAGTACATTCTCTCTGGAGAGAATATTTTAAACTGGGCGAAAAAAAGAACCCTGAGTGAAGGGCGCTATACAAACCGCTGTTGACAAAAAAAAAAAAAACGAGATTTGCAGTAGAAAATGTTCATGGTGCTGTAGTAGTGAATGCCTTAATCTCTGTGATGAATCCACAAATTAATTCCAAATGTCCATTTTGCTCTTTTAAAAAAACTATTAATCATGCCTATTTGACCTGAGTAAGACTGAAACCAATGTTTGCCTGGCTAGAAGATGTTAGAAAATTTGATGAAGTGTTTTCATTGGAAACGTTTATTATGGGGTTTAGATATGTAAGAAGATAGAGGTTTGTTTGTGAAGCACATTAATTTTTGTTCTGGGTAAAGCCAAGTTTGCCATTTACACGAGCAGAAAGAAAATGGTGGAGGAGGGGTCATGCCAGAATGTTGTATTGGTTTTCATGAACATTTCTGTGTCATCAATCCATCAATGGTTTAGTGACTTTTAATGAAAGATGGTGTATTAACAGAGCACTGGCTCACATCACAATCGGTGAACTAATCTTCTCTGATTTTTAATAACTAAGACATTAGTGTAAAGTTTTTATTTGTAAATGAGTAAATTTTGTAAATGCAGAAATAAATGTTGTTGTAAAAAAAAACCCTCTCTCTCTCTCTCTCTCTCTCTCTATGATGAAAGCACCAACACACTACAAATACTCCATGAATAAACATTTCCTAACGTATGAGAATTAAGGCGGTCCTACAGGACACCTCTCTGTGGCAAGCCCTGGTAACATTTAAACACCTGACGACTCCGCAAATGCATTTAAAAATAGGAATAAATGTATTCTGACTAGTAGTAAATACCGTATATTTCGACTGGGCGTAAAGACATTTAGAGATATCTTCTATTGTACTTGCCCTAATAAGAAAGTGAATGTGAGATATCTCCAATTATATATTGACTAGTCAAAACTCATTTGAAGATATCTGCAATATAATTAAAGATTTCTCTAAATCATTTACGCCTAGTCAGAAATATATTTACAGATATCTCTAATTATATTGCAGATATCTTCAAAAGAGTTACGCTTAGTAAAAATATATTTATAGATATCTCTAAATACATTTGCGTCTAGTCAAAAATCATTTGAAGATATCTGCAAATATTTTTCAATGGAAGTCAATTGAGATTTACGACTAGGCGTAAATGATTTCGAGATATCTCTAATTATATTGCAGATATCTTCAATTGAGTTTTGAATAGCCAACATATAATTGGAGATATCTCAAATTCACTTTCTTACTAGGGCAATTACAATTGAAGATATCTTTAAATGTCGTTACGCCCAGTCAAAATATATTTACTACTAGTTTGAATACATTTATTCCTATCTTTAAATGCAATTGCGGAGTCAGGTCAGGTGTTTAATGTTAAAAGGGCTTGCCATAAGTGGAGTTCACTATAGGTCATCGTTAAAAGACTGTGTTGCGTTCTCACTACAGAGCCTCTCGATAAACGGACAGATCCAACGGTGAGAAAACAATTTAAACAATTCTTTAGTGGATGAAAAGGTCCTGTATGTGTATGAATGGCGCATCGATGTATTTAACCCTTCTGTTATTTTAGCTTGATGTAGGAAATGTATTTAAATAAACATGTCAAGAAAAGTAACGCTGTTATTGTGGCATTTTGGGTAAATACAATTGTCGTGAATTTTCAAAAATTCGTAAAACAGATAAATTAAAACTTTACTCCAAAATTACACTTTGGTGGTAGCCCAGTACACTACGTATGAAAGTTAACTTTCTCGAGATTTTTCATGAATTACTAACACCAACACAGTTTCAACCACAAGCGGAGAGAATACCGAGCGTGTGAGAAGGGATGGAGAGACGCTTCTGAGAAGAGTTTCACAGTTCAGTGAAGTTAGCTGCAGATTCACGGATTCGGTTTTCTCTGCTCAATAGCTCGCGACCAGAACGTTCTTAGTAAACAAATAATACCTACTGCACGAAACAGTTAATGTAAGTACCGGTATATAAATAAAAAAATAAAAGTGTTTTGGATGCTTCTCCTGCTGGAGTTTCACCCAGTTTTAGATCATTTTTCTTTGTTTCTGAGAATAAATTGTCATGTGTCAGATGAGCTCCACAGTCCTGAAAACCAGACCCTCTCTACACCCTGCTTTCATAAAGTGAAGGTGAAGCCATTTTCATGCAATGCTTCTTTATCTCAGATTTAAAGAGTCGGAACAGCTGGAGATAATGCCAAAGAAACAGCAAAGAGAGAAGCAGGAGATGTTTCAGGAGAAACAGAAGAGAAACAGCAGATCTCAAACCAGAAGAGCAAACACTGAGAAACTCGTAAGATCTCAGAGCATGGATCCTCCTCTTACAAGTGAGTATCTCATTCCTTGAGCAGCAGAACTTTATTTCCTCATCTTCATCAGTGTTCTCTTAATGATATTAACCTCATGAACACAATCTAAGATCATGAATCCTGAATGTTCCTCCTCAGTTTCTCAGGACCCAGTGGTAGAAGATCCAGCTTCTGATCCTCCTCTGGAGCTCCAGCATCAGGTCAGTCTCTTGCTCTCAGGGATCTTCATCGATGTTTAAAATCTCTCTGTGATTGAGAGTCAGGTTTGTTCTGTTTCAGAAGATCAAATGATCCCAGCTCAGTCTCCTCAAGTCGTATTTCACCAGGAGCTCCTGTCTGCTCCTCTGTGGCTTTTATTGCTGAGGCCTTTTTTACCAGTGGAGGACGGCGTCACTTGCAATACACAGATTCCTGTGATCTTTCTCAGCAGCAGCTCTACTCATTCCAGAGGATCGACTAAATTTTAAATAATTAAATATCTCCTTACCCATTTATTCCCTTTCAGGGTCACAGGGTCTGCTATGCCTGATCTCCAGTGCACATCGAGTGAAAGGCGGGGGTACACCCAGGACAGGTTGCCAGTCCATTACAGGCAACATTCTCTCACACATTCACTCTTAAGGGGAATTTAGATTGTTTTAATTACATTACAAAGCAATAATTTAATTACAAATCACAGTGAGAGCATGCAAACTCTTTCCAGGAACGTCGCCAGCAAGCCTAGAACCCTTTAACTGGCAAGCTTCTAACTGAAAGGCCACACGGCTACCCACTTCGCCACCATGCCACCTGCCATTACATGATTTATTCTTTTAAACATTATTCCTCCGTTCCATTTTTACCGTTGAGGCTTCGCTGCTGTTATGTATTTCAATTACTCTGTTATGTATTTCAGTTACTCTGTTATGTATTTCAGTTACTCTGTTATGTATTTCAGTTACTCTGTTATGTATTTCAGTTACTCTGTTATGTATTTCAATTACATTGAGTATTTACTCAATGTTCTGCTTCTTTCTGACAGTGTTAATTTAAACTGAACCATTGAAATAAAAAAATGACTGGATCTGAAATATCTCTGTGTTCCTTTATCTCCAGGTTGCAGGAATTTAAAACTTTTAAAGCTAGAGTTTAGAATAGACGA
Source organism: Danionella cerebrum (assembly GCA_007224835.1). Classification (NCBI taxonomy): domain Eukaryota; kingdom Metazoa; phylum Chordata; class Actinopteri; order Cypriniformes; family Danionidae; genus Danionella; species Danionella cerebrum. The sequence continues at coordinate 10,551 of SRMA01026571.1, forward strand.
AGAGTTTTTCTGGACAGATTCCCAAGTGGTGCTGGGGTACATAAAAAATGAAGTACGCCGCTTTCATGTGTTCGTAGCAAACAGAGTGCAAAAAATCAGAGACCTTCACAGACCCAAACCAATGGTTCTACATTGAAGCAGACCAAAATCCAGCAGATCACACATCTAGAGGACTCAAGGTGGCAGAGCTCACAGAATCTAACTGGATCACTGGACCTACATTTCTGTGGGAACCGGAACTTGTCATAAAACCACACTCTCCAGAGCTTTTAGTTGGGGACCCTGAAGTGAGAGTTCTAAAAACTCAAGCACAGGAGAAAGATGGGTTTCTTGGGAGATTCTCTGCATTCTCAGATTGGAGTACAGTTCTTAATGTTGTTGCACGAATAAAAAGACTAGCAAAGAAAGACAAAACAGGACCAGTTAGTGTTGCTGAGAGACAAGCAGCATCTGTAGTGCTCATACAGGCTGCGCAAAGAGAAACCTTTGAGCAAGAACTGAAACAGTTAAGTCAAACTGCAGGTAAACTGCCCAAAACAACTTGTACCAACTTGACCCTATTCTTGATAATGATCTACTTAGGGTAGGAGGTAGGTTAAGAAAATCCACTGCATCATTTGAGCTTAAACACCCAGTGATTCTTCCTAAGGAAAGCATTGTCACTAAGCTGATTCTTGATTATTGTCACAAAAGGACACAACATCAGGGCAGAGGCAAAACGCTCAATGCACTCAGAGCCAATGGGTATTGGATTGTAGGTGCCAGTAAGGTTGTGGGCAAGCACATTAAAGGTTGTGTGACATGCAGAAGGATGCGAGGGTCAGCAGAAGAGCAGCGTATGGCTGACTTACCAGAAGATAGAGGAGCTCCCTCACCCCCTTTCACAAATACTGGACTTGACTGTTTTGGGCCCTTTTTCACCAAACAAGGCAGAAAAGAATACAAGCGCTATGGCCTTTTGTTCACCTGTTTGAGTTGCAGGGCCATTCACATTGAGATGCTGGAAGATCTCTCCACCGGACTCATTCATAAACGCACTAAGATGTTTTATTGCCATCAGAGGAGCAGTAAGACAGATTCAATGCGATCAAGGTACTAATTTTGTTGGTGCTAAAAATGAGTTTGAAAAGTGTCTTTCTGAGCTAGACAAGGACAGGATTGCTACCTATTTAGCTAAAAGGCAATGTGATTTCCAGATGAATGTTCCTGATGCTAGTCACAGAGGTGGTGTTTGGGAACGCCAAATCAGAACTATTAGGAGTGTTATGAGTTCAGTTCTGGCACAAGCAAGGGGAAGGCTTGATGACTCGTCCTTAAGAACCATATTTTATGAGGCTATGTCAGTCGTAAACAGTCGCCCACTTACTACTGAGACAATCAATGATCCAAAAGATGCTGAGCCTTTAACGCCTAACCATTTGCTCACAATGAAAGAAGCAGTGCCACTTCCACCTCCAGGTAAATTTGTCAGAGAAGACTTGTATGCCAGAAAGAGATGGCGCAGAGTGCAGTATCTGACAGAACAATTCTGGCACAGGTGGCGCAAGGAGTATTTAACTAGCATACGCCTAAGACAACAGTGGCATGTGCTCAAGAGAAATGTAAAAGTAGGAGATGTAGTGATCTTAAAGGAGGACAACATTCCCAGAAATGAGTGGAAACTAGCAAAAGTGGTTGAAGCAAGCACAGATGATGATGGTTTAGTGCGAAAGGTTAAGATCCAAATAGGACAGAGAGATTTGGGAAGGAAGGGTGAACGCTTGAAGACAGTGACGTTTCTTGAGGGTCCAGTCCAGAAACTAGTAGTACTGGTCCCACATGAGTAAAATGGTGAGCGTCATTTCATACAGGTTAAAGGTCAACAGTTCAAAGGTTGTTATTGTTTGTCGGGAAAATTACAAGATTTTATTTTTGTGTAAATAGAAACCTTTTGTAATTTTGGTGGGAGTGTAACTGTCCCAGAAAATGTTTTGCAAGAATTGTCTCTGTACCATGTTCCATTGCTGACCTCTTGTGGTGAGTTGAGTACAACAGGTGCACGCACTGTTCACGTGCTTAACAAGCAGTAGGCTTAACAGGAGCGCATTGACAAGAAGGGTTAGGTTGCTGGCAAAGACACAGCCAACGCAAAATGGTCTAACCACTCCTGAGTTTTGGTCAGAAGGCACACACGGTAATTTTGGTTTCTTTTATTATGTGGTTCATCTGTGTTTATTAATACTGTATGTGATAACTGATGATGTATATATGTTTTTCTTCAGTTTTTCACGGTGACTTGATAGTCTGGTCCAGTAATATACGAAAATTTGCTGACTGCTGTGACAAAATAAAGACATCAAACATCAGTTGGGACGTGGCCTTTCTCTGATCCAAAAAAGAGCTTCGGGAGCAGTTATAATTATTATAAGTGAAGGACAGTTTTCAGAAAACGATTGTTTTACATCATAGTTTTCATTCCGTTTAATCAACTGGAGAATAGGCCAAAATCTCACATTCAGTTTTATAAATGTTAACTTCTTAAATTTAATTTACAATAATGGTAACAATTTTATTTTATGTATTAAAAATTGTTCAAAATGCATGATTTAATGCATAGTGGACTTTTATAGTTATTTTGCCGTCATCAAATATAAGATAACAGTAAGTAAATGCTGTTCAGCAGTCACTTATTGATGTGAATTAAAAATCTCTGGTTTTAATCTCATTTTTAAATATTATTTTCTACTGCACATTTTATAACTTTATTGGGAATATGCTCACTACTGACACCAGCTTCCAGTGTATAGTCAATGAACTGCAGCTTTTGTCTATTAATTCTGTTTTTACTCCTCCTAAAGAAGCAGTCTTAAACCAGAAAAAACGGTTGTGAATTTCATGTTTTCTTTCATGAGATGATGATCTCATGAGTTGCTGTCAAATGGAATCTTGTAAAAGAATTATTTCGTCGTTGAAGGAGGATCCTAGTACAATATAAAACACGCTGCAACATTTTAAGAACATCATTTGCAAGGTGAGTTTGTGCCGGGTTCTTTACTGCTGTTTTTCAATTTAAGTAAATGTTTTTGTTGGAGTGTCGGAGAATTTTCATCAGCAAGGTTTTTCACTTGTGTTTAGAGGATGTAAGTTACCTGCTGATTATTTTTTTTATTGTTGTGTATGTGATTTATTTTCAGGAACAGAGAGGTAGCAATAACTCACAGGGAACACACAGTGATGAAAGACTTTGTGGAATATAATGGGTTGGAAATGGCCGGACAATCATCAGAGTGTAAACAACCTCTTGAAACCCACAGAGACAAACAGCAGACTTGTGAGGAGGAACAGTATGGATGCGTTGTTAACCTGTGAGTACTTTCCCAAGGGGCACATTACAAGACTTTTTTATGCAAAATCATGATCAGCACTTATTTTAAGATGAAGAGATATATTTGATCTAAAATTAAAATATTGTCTACCCAGTTAAAGGTCAGCTGCTTCATAGGTTCTCATTAACTCCAAGATGAAAACCTCCTTGAATACTACTGAGACCAGTCCTTACCTACCATATTTATTCCTATTTGTAAATGCAGTTGTGGAATTGTACATCAGACTTATAAACTTCACCTAATGACCTTTTCTTGGAGCTTATATAGTTGTTTTTTTCTTTCCATAACTACATTTATGTGTAAAAAGCCTTTCTTTCGTCAGAACAATTTCATTAAAAGTTCTCTTCACAACTTTTAATCACAATAGCATAACTAATGTCCTTCAAAACAAGATAAGTATCCAGAAGAGATGATTGATCATTCGTAAATAGCTCTTATTGTTGAGCATCCTCCATGTAAGGCTGGTCCATGGGTTGATCTAAAAACGGTTTTCAACCATAGATAAAGGTTTTCAGCCGTGTTCTGTCTTTCTTAGCTTGCGGGAACTTTATTTATTGATTTTAACTTTTATCTGACTCCATATTTTAATAAGAAGGTTATTGTTTACCTTTATCCTTAGCTTTGATTGAAGCTATAGTAAACTCATTCATTCATTTTCATTCCCGCTTATTCCCTTTCGGGGTTACGGGGGTCTGCCGGTGCCTATCTCTGGCACAAATTGGGCGAGAGGCGGGGGTACACCCTGGACAGGTCGCCAGTCCATCACAGGGCAACATTCACTCACACATACACACCTAAGGGCAATTTAGATTATACAATTAACCTAACCGCATGTTTTTGGGGATTGTGGGGGAAACCGGAGTACCCGGAGGAAACCCACGCAAGCACAGGGAGAACATGCAAACTCCTTCCAGGAAGGTCACCGGCGAGCCTCGAACCGACAACCTTCTACCTGGAAAGAAATTCACTCACTTGTTGTAATTAACGTTTAAACCTTTGTTACATAATGTGATACTTTAGTTGTGATTAGAGAGTAACCAGTAACAAGCTTGATCTCAATTATTGGCGTAAAGACATTTAGAGATATCTTCAATTCTAATTCTGCTAGTAAGAAAGTGAATTAACGATATCTACAATTATATGTTGACTAATCAAAACTCATTTAAAGATATCTGCAAATATTTTTCAATGGAAGTCAATGGAGATTTATGACTAGTCATAAATGATTTAAAGATTTTTCTAATTATATTGTCTTCAAATGAGTTTTGAATAGTCAACATATAATTGGAGATATCTCAAATTCACTTTCTTACTAGGGCAATCTTCATCGATGTTTAAAATCTCTCTGTGATTGAGAGACAGGTTTTGTTCTGTTTCAGAAGATCAAATGATCCCAGCTCAGTCTCCTCAAGTCGTATTTCACCAGGAGCTCCTGTCTGCTCCTCTGTGGCTTCTATTGCTGAAACCTTTTTTACCAGTGGAGGACGGCGTCACTTGCAATACACAGCTTCCTGTGATCTTTCTCAGCAGCAGCTCTACTCATTCCAGAGGATTGACTATATTTTAAATGATTAAATATCTCCTTACCCATTTATTCCCTTTCGGGGTCACGGGGTCTACTATGCCTGATCTCTAGCGCACATCGAGTGAAAGGCAGGGGTACACCCCGGACAGGTTGCCAGTCCATTACAGGCAACATTCTCTCACACATTCACTCTTAAGGGGAATTTAGATTGTTTAGTAAAGCACAGTGAGAACATGCAAACCATACCCCTTAAAAAGAGTGGAGCATTTGTGGTGGAAATGAGCCTTCACCTTGCTGAGAGAGAGAGACCGTCTTGAGGAAACAAACAGCACAGAAAACCATTTTAAGAAAGAAGCTTCTTTATTGATGATTCACAATGAGAAGACCACAAAACACAGTGAACAGCGTTCTCAATGTGAACATGTCATGGATGGCAAAGAATACATTTTCCCATTACACATTCCAGGAGTGTGTGGAACTGAGAGAGGAACAAGAATGCTTGTGTTTTCTCATTGTTCCTTCCAGCATGCTGATACATAATTTTCTTAATCTATCTGTTATCAATAAATTGTTCACTTGGATGCTGCCTGAGACCAAGTTTGTACCTGGGAGGGAAAATAAGGGGGAATTTTCCAGCAGTACACAGTTAATATATATGCATATGTTGTAATATTTTTAACTAGGGTTGCAATTGCTGAGCAAAATTTTAAGAATATTTTCAGGGAATTTGTGTTATTGGCAAATGTTCAGTGGACAATTATTATAAAAGTCCTATTATAAATGAAAATTAACACATTAATAAATAAGTAATATCATCAGCTTGTTCTAGCAAATCATGGCCTCCATCTACAGCAGCCGTGTCTGTTACGTGTGAAACACTTCCTTGGCTTTAATATTGTCGCGCTGTTACTTTCGCGGTGTGGGTTCGCGGATAATGAGATGCACGACAAGAGCTTCTTTCCGAAGTTTATTGCAACAGGTTGGCTTGCACTTCAGGCTGTTGTTGTTACAATGGCTATTTTGGCCTCTAGCTCTGGCACAGACAACGAGACAGACGTGTCCATGCAGTGAGCCCTGAGTACCTAACCACAAGTGGTTCTGATCTCGCGATGTCTCACGTTACTTCGCTCTATATGGTGCGTTCAGGAACATAACGTAACTCCGAAAATTTAGAACAAATAATAGGCTAGACTTACAGCTTGCAAACTGCTTATACTGCCTTACACTACCCCCCCTTTTAGGAATACTGAGTCCCTTCAGTACAGGTAATGTAGTACAAAACACTTAGGACTTAAATAAAGTAGTCTTATAACTAAACTGAAAATGCCTATCTCACAAATGCAATAGAACAAACCATTTTCCATAGATTAATTTCCTTGCATAAACACTGCAAGTAACTCATAACCATAACCAACGTTAGCTCAATTTAGCTCATAGCTATAGTCTGAACCTCTCTGGTAAATTAACTAAGCGACCTCTAGATGTCTTAACAGTCTTTTCTGAAGAGTCTGCATGACCACGTCTTCTTCCCGACTGGCACTCCGGACGCTTGGACTGGGATGGCTTGCCTGGACCTTTTGGTTCGATATCTTCGTCCCGACTGCCCTGCTCCCCGGAGAGCCGTTCCTCCACAGGATCTGGATTATCCGGAAGTGGCAGAAGTGTCATCACTGGAACATCCTCTTCGTGTGATTGACGGTCTTGGTCTGTGCATGTTTGGAGTATTTTACTTCTTTGGCGCGAAACCCAGACTGGAATCACTTCATTGTCATAGGGTTTGAGTCTGTCGTGATGGAGGACCGTACTGCGCTTGGGACCTTGGATCTCATACAGTACCGGGCCATGGCGTGCTGCAACAATCCTGGGTCCGTTCCATAGTGCTTGAAGCTTTGGGCTTAGCCCTTTCTGTTTTGTGTCGTCTTTGACAAACACCAGATCTCCAACACTATAAGAATGCTCTCTTGCTCATAGGTCATGCACCTTTTTCTGTCGCTCTAGTGCTGTACGTAGGTGTTCTCTTGCCGTATTATGAGCTTCTTTTAAACCTTCTTCTAGCTTGTAGAGAAAGTCTGGTAATTCCAGAGGGTTGGATTTGAGTGTTGCACTACCAGACTGGACATCGTGGGGCTGGTGGACCTCCCTGCCAAGCATGAGCCTGTTGGGTGTGAACCCTGTTACTGAGTGTCGTGAACTGCGGTAGGCTGCAGTGAGCAGTGGCAATTGCTCGTCCCAGTTCCTTTGGTTCTGGTTAACATAACATCTAAGCATCTGCAGCAGAGTTCTATTGAACCGTTCTACCTGCCCGTTAGAGGAGGGGTGATAGGGAGTAGTCCTGGTCTTTGTAATTTGCAGAAGCTTACACACGTTCTGAAAAAGCAGGCTCTCAAAATTTCGGCCTTGGTCCGTATGTAGTTCAAGGGGAGCTCCAAATCTGGCGATGAAGTCATAAACTAACTTTTTAGCGGTGGTTTCAGCACCTTGGTCAGGGACCGGAAAAGCTTCAACCCATCTTGTGAACTGATCAATGATAACAAGAATGTACTTATTACCAGAACTGGATATGGGAAAGGGCCCAAGGATGTCAAGGTGTAAACGGTCCAGGGGTGCCCCGACTTAGTAACTTTGGAGTTTTGCTCTTTTTACCGGACCAGCAGTTTTGCATGCGCTGCAGTGTGGACATCTCTTGACAAAAAGGTGAACATCTCCGCCCATCCCATACCAGTGATAACTTTGACGCACACGCTCCAATGTTTTAGCTTCTCCCAGGTGACCAGAGTATGGAGGGTTGTGGCACGACTGTAGAATTTCTTTCTGCAGGGATGCTGGAACCAATAATAACAGACTTGGGTGCTTGTCTCCAATCCTCTTCCAGGAGTAATACAGCACTCCTTGTTTCAACGCAACTTGAGGCCAACAGAGCCAGAACTTCCTCACAGCAGGGCTCTCAAGCATGACTTCGTCTCTGGTAGGCAAGGTCCCAGTTTCCTTCCATTTGTGGAGAGTAGCAAGTACAGGGTCTTCCTTCTGGTGTTGTGCTAGTTGCTCAGGGCCCAGGGACTCAAGCCAGTTAACTTCAGGAGTCCCTAGCAAAGGTGCGGAAAGCTGGCCTTCTATTGACTGCATGCTGTCAGTATTTGTGTTGCTCTGGGGCTCAATGCACCGGATTGCTAGTGGCACAACATCATCAACATCATCTTCAAACTTGGCCCATTGCTCATGAACTTTCTGGCAGTATTTGCACCCTCCGCATGGCAGATCCGACAGTTCCACCCCTGCCTGGTAACAGTCACATTTTTCCCCATTTTCCCCTGGCACCCTTGACATGGCGTCTGCGTTAGCATGTTGCTTGCCGGCTCGGTGCTCAATGTGAAAATCATACTGGCTTAACTCTTCCAGCCAACGAGCTAACTGACCTTCAGGACATTTGAAGCGGAAAAGCCAAGTGAGACTGCCATGATCAGTTCGAAGTAAGAACGGTCTGCCTAGTAGATAGTGGCGGAACTGGCGTGTGAAACGGACCACAGCAAGTAACTCACGACGGGTAACACAGTACCTTTGTTGAGCTGCTGATAAGTGACTACTCGCGTAGCTCAGGACTCGTTCTGCTCCCCACTGGACTTGTGACAGGACAGCACCTACACTGTGGTTTGAGGCATCTGTGTCTAGAATAAACTTGCCTTCAGCATGAGGATATCCCAAGACAGGTGCAGTGGTCAGTTTTTCTTTGAGCATTGTGAAAGCCACTTGGTGTTCATCAGTCCATTGAAACACAGCACCTTTTTTGAGAAGATTATGGAGGGGGGCAGCTAGCTCTGCAAAACTTTGGACAAACTTGCGGTAATAATTACATAGCCCAAGGAATGCTTGTAGCTCCTGCAAGTTGTTGGGGGGGTTCCACTGCTGTACATCGTCGATGAGAGCGGGATTTGGCCTCACTCCATTGCCACTCACAATGTGTCCCAGAAAGAGAACTTCTTCTTGTAGCAAATTACATTTTGAGGGCTTTAGCTTTAGTCCATAACTTTGGAACCTCTGAAAAACCTGCTCAAGACGATCCAAACTTTGGTCCACTCCATCACCAATGACAATGACATCATCCAGGTAGATGAGTAGTGTCTCCCACTGAAGGCCTCTGAGGACAAGCTCCATTGCTCTCTGAAAAGTACTCAGAGCATTACAGAGTCCGAATGGCATTCGTGTGTATTCATAAAGGCCCCATTTGGTGATGAATGCAGTTTTCTCTCGATCCTTGTTGTCCACTGCAATCTGCCAATATCCAGACTGGAGATCGAGTGTAGAGAACATGGTAGCTCCCCCAACAACACTAAGACACTCTTCAATTTGGGGTAGTGGATATGCGTCTTTGATTGTTAGACTGTTCAGACAGCGATAATCTATGCACCATCTTACTCCTCCGTCCTTTTTGTGGACTAGGACTACTGGAGAGGCCCACTCAGATGCTGATGGAGTGATTACACCTGTTTCCAGCATTGTCCGAAGGTGTGTTTCTTCCTCACCTTGAAATCCAAGAGGGGTTCTTCTTACGGGCTGGCGTACAGGCTTAGCCAAACCAGTGTCGATCTTGTGTGTGACAGCAGACATATGACCAAGATCAGAGTCATTTTTGGCAAAAATGGACTGGTATGTGAGCAGTAGCTGGGTGAAACGCTGCTGTTGTTCTTCACTGAGAGCCTCGCTTGTAGTAGCAACCAAGTTTTGGAGGTGTTCGGGAATGTCACAGGCTGTTGCTATTCTTCCAACCATCAATGAGTGGGCATCGTCTACTGTATGGTTAGGCACTGCACTTTGTTTTGGTTGACCTGGGGGCTCAGGGTATGCTTCAATGAGGACTCCGAGGCAGGCTCCTTTTGGTAAAGCCATTCTCTTGCTGGATACATTGCACACTCTGATTGGCACCATTTTCTCCATAGTGACAACAACACTTCCAGAGGCTACACTGTCTGTGATGTTCAAAGGCTCTAACACAGCTGTAACTCCTGGCCTTGGGTCATCTACTTCACCCCAAACAACATACTCAGAGGTGGCTGGTATAATGGTGGTTTCACCAAGTGTGACCCTAGCCACGCAGTAGCCCGATCCATCATCTTGCACAATTCTTGAGGGCACCCGTTCACCCCCAATGAAGACCTTGCCGCGGGTATAGATAACAACATCGTGAGCTTTCATCAGATCTAACCCGAGGAGGACAGAGTCTCTTATTGGGGCTACATGCACTTCCCAGTTAATAGACTTTGATCCAATTCCAAATGTCACTGTGAGTCCATGTTTAGCTTGCATGCCGTCTCCAACTCCAGCATTAAGTAGGTAAGTCTGGTGTAAGTCTGCAGTTGTTGTGTCTCTCTTCAGGATACTCTGGTACAGTTCCTCTGATATCACAGTTGTTTGAGCTCCAGTGTCTGCTATAGCTTGAGTTTGGATGCCGTTTATGGTCATGGGAATTTGTAAACTCTCTCCCCTTTTCTTGGTGCAGCCAATCTGCCGGCCTTGTAATTGGTGGTCGGAGTTAGGGGCTCCATCGGACTGCAATCGGTACCCAATATGCTTTTCACCATCGTTGCGTGCAGCTACAGGGCTAAGTGGCCTCGCACAGTCCCTACGGAAATGTCCTGTTTCCCCACATTTAAAACATGAACCGGCTGCTCCACGATTTGGGCTTGGTGTTTGAGAGCGCCCTCTGTTGGGTTGTGCCTGCTGATAGGTTTGTTTTCTCTCTGGTATGGAGCTTTGAGCAGCTTTGGGCTGGTGGGGTCCGGTGTTTATGGACTGGAGATTTTCGACCTGCAGCTTTAGATTTCCCACTGTGTTAACAAGGGCCTTCACTTGATCCATCAGTGTAGCAAACTGGTCAGCTGTAACATATTGGGGCGTCTGAACCCTGCGGGACATTGTCGCAGTATCCTCACACAGGTCTCCTTCATCTACCCATGAGATACGTCTTGCTCTGTTCTTTATTTCAGTGTCACGACCCACCGTAGCCTTAAAGTTATGTTCATGAGCTTCCACAAACTTTTGGGCCTCAACGAAGGAGCCTGGGTCTCGATTCATGACTTCATAAGCCACCTTTTGGTTCCGTAATCCCTTGAGGAAAGCATCAGTTGCTAGTTGGTCCTGCAGCTGTAGATCTCCTCCGGGATATGCAAGAGTGATAAGGCGTCTCACTTCCTCTGCAAACTCGGCTGATGACTCTCGTGCTTGTCGGCGCTCGCCTATCTTTCTCCTTATTGTGGTTGGGGGGTCTCTTTTACCAAAACGTTGAGTGAGTTGCTCAACCAGGAGAACATAATCTTCCCTGGTGCGTTCTGGCAGTGAGCAGACGTACCACACTGCAGCTCCCCGCAAACATTCATGCAGCCTGTCCACTCTCTCAATAGCACTCCATCCATGCTTCCTAGCTTGACGTTCGAATGGCATCAGAAAAGAGTCCCAGTCCTCATTTCCATCAAATGTAGCTAGTTTGGGTCTCTGAGGCTCTGGTAGGGTGTTGTGATAAGTTCCAGAATTATGCATTCTCCTGTCAGCATGGTAGGCAAGCGTGTGCTGGGCTTCACGCTCACAGTCTCTTATATCTCTGCGCCTGCTGTCAGGTTCAGGAGTTGGGGCCCGTCTTGATGGACCTGCACCTCGAGATCTTTGGTTTATGACCTCCAATTCAGCTGCAAAGGGAACACGATCTCTGGGTCTCGTGGACATATCAGTGGTGGTGCTTTGCTCAGATGTATGCCTTTCTCTTGTAGAGTGCACTGGGATCACGTCTTCACTGCCTCCAGTAGTGTGTGATAGTGAATCTTGTTGTGCAGCTGATTGTCCTGTGATGTGTGAAAGGACAGGTACCAACATCATTTGTAGGTGTTTCGTTTGCTGGTTTTGATTTTCCAACACAGCTTGTAACCATTTGGGGGCTTTTTCTGCTTCTGAAGGGCCTGCAACTGCGCCTTGTAGATCCTCAGTCATTATTAGGCTTTATTCTATTTTTGTATTTTATTGTTGAGCACTTTCTGTTTCTCTTTTATTTTGAAAGGACTAACCGGAAGTTGTTCGCGGCGATCTGCGGCAGCTTGACGCTGTTTTCTTTAGCGTGACGTTTTTTAGCTTAGCTTTAAGTTGCTTATTATAACGGAGATGGCCTCTGGATACAGTCTTTTCTTTGCTTGGATTTACTCACAGTTCCAAATGATCCCTCTCCTGACACCAGTTGTCGCGCTGTTACTTTCGCGGTGTGGGTTCGCGGATAATGAGATGCACGACAAGAGCTTCTTTCCGAAGTTTATTGCAACAGGTTGGCTTGCACTTCAGGCTGTTGTTGTTACAATGGCTATTTTGGCCTCTAGCTCTGGCACAGACAACGAGACAGACGTGTCCATGCAGTGAGCCCTGAGTACCTAACAACAAGTGGTTCTGATCTCGCGATGTCTCACGTTACTTCGCTCTATATGGTGCGTTCAGGAACATAACGTAACTCCGAAAATTTAGAACAAATAATAGGCTAGACTTACAGCTTGCAAACTGCTTATACTGCCTTACAATATTTTATATGTTATCATACTGACAACAGAAATTTTCCAAATGAATAAAAGTTTATAACAGAAGCTGTGAGTTACTATGGTTACCAATGGCAGTGGATTGATATTATAAGTAAGAAAACCGAACCGCTCTACCTGTGGTTATACGAAATTAACCAACACCTGCCAGCCAATCAGAACAATATAGACAGACTATTGTAAAGAATAAAACAAATAAACCCCATTGGACATAGCAACATCAAAAGCACAGTAATGATGTGACCGTGTGAAAGTGAAGTTTATTTTGGATTAACGTTAAAACAAAAGTGATTCTGTTGGGAGCAGGGCAGCAAGTCTTCATGATTTTGCTTCTCTAAAAAACATTTTTTTACAGTTAAATATAATTAAAAGTTATAATTAAAATATGTTTTATATTTAAATATAATTGAAATTGGTGGCATTTGTTTGTTATTTTTCTAAATGAATTTTTTCGCTTGATGTCTAAACAGATTCCAATAGCAAAAAAATGTATTTATTCCAAATAGTTATTGGTCCATCTTAAGTTACTAATTAAAGGTTTTATTAGATTTATAATCAAAAGATGGGTGCTTTTTTCTTGTTCCTAGCCTTACATTATTCTTTAAGTAACAGGACTGAAAGTAACAAGAGTTTTTAACAAAGAATTAGCAAATGGCTATTTATATTATACATATACACATGACTATTTATATAGCCACCAAATATATGCATTTTACAATAAACCAATTAAACTCATTTGAGTAACAGCATTTTTTAAATGGTGCTCCAAGATGCCATCACAAAATCAACAAATATGTAAAAAAGAATTTGACAGAACATACTTTTGCTCTGCATGTGGCCTTCTAAAGATCCAGGTGATGCAACTTCCTGCTAAAAAACTGACTTGGGGAATTTTATAGTGAAGTGTAGTATCAGAATCTGGTATAAATGCTAAGTTTACATGCAATAAGTTTACATGCAATGCTAAGTTTGCAATAAGAATAGTACACTCTGCTTAGAAATAAAATGGATTTACGAAGCAATTTCAATGCTTATTATTGAATATAAAGTGCCAGGGACAGAAATGGCATCAATATGGTGGATCGGTTCAAATGCTATAAATATAATATTTGCAGTTACCGTTTGAATGTAGTGCCATTTAAATGACAGTAGAGTTTTCAAAGCAAAACTATAAATCAGAATTTATTTCCAGTGAAAGCTCCCCTCTTCACTAGATTTCACTTTGAGAATCAGCTCTAGCCAATCAACGTTTTAGCAAGTCAAGGCCAAACTACGCGTTTACTGTGATATTTGCCTCATTTATTGAAAAAGATCGACCATCGAGAGCTGCTTTTCAATGGACAAATATTGTTGATAAATGATGACATATAGAAAAAAATAAATTATAAGCAATTTTTCATTTTAATTATTGGATTAAACTTCAAGAGACAGAGAAACTTTCAACCCTTCCTTATTCAAGAGGCCATTTGTTCTGTGAGTGGGTGGAACTGGCAGTACTATTTATATTAAAGTTTTAGGATCTTCCTCCTAATTCCTGCATTCTCGTGTAACCTTCTGCGAAACCATGCACTGGGCTAGTACGGTACTTCTCAAACATACAGTTTACCAAAATGGAGTGACCTCTACTGGACCCTACAGTGTTTAAACATTTTCCTTGTGCTGTCCACCGAGACTGAAGAGGGGAGATTAAATGTTGCAGGAACGCTCGGTGTGGAAATGATTCACAATTGTGGAATTCCCTTCTGCTGCAGAGCGGCCTGAGCAGAGTAATTGCTCCATTTATCACGTCGACAGAGAAAGATGTAGAGAGAGAGAGAGAGAGAAGGAGGGAGGGTGGAAATACAGCAAGGAAAAGAACATGGTTCAGTTTGCTCTAAAGTTCTTGTAATACCCTTATTTCAAAGATTGCACAAACCATATAAACTCAAAGAGAGGCGTCCCACGCATAATCACAACTTTTTGTCGAACGGAAAACAACTTTTTTTTTAAAAAGAAAAACAGTTTTTCTGCTCTTCAAAGCTGAATGTTAGTTCTCAAATGGTTTAAAGGGGAAATCAGATGTTAATTTGACTCAAATTGATATGAAACTTTAAGGTGATCCTCTAATTTCACATTTATCACCTTTTCGTATCAACGTCTGGTAAAAACACTTTCTGCACACAGTTTCTGGAGGAACTCTGCAGGTACCGGCATGTTTCATTCTATTCTACGTTCTAATATTGTCTACCAATTGAGATACAAACAGACAATTGTAATCTTATCTTAAAAAAGCTTAAGTCTTACTAAAATAAAGTATGTAAGGCTGTTTATAGACCCTTAAGGTCTCTACATACCGGTCCGAAATTTCGGACACACCTCGATTGACTTAACGAGTGATGCCAACGAAAACGTTTCGCACGGCCAAATCGGAGAGGTTTTTTCTCAAGGAGAATGACGAATGAGAAAGTTTTAGACATAAAAGAGCCGCTTGGTCCTTCATTTTCATAGTGACTTCATACAGGAAACATTAGAAGAAATATCCCGCCACAAATTCTCTCTTTTCTCCACATTTTTGTCAAACAGAATAAACGGCTCGACATCCAAGACTTTTTCTGTGTGTTCTTTGATTTCTTCTCTGACGTCTTTTTCTTTCCTGTTTCCTCGTGTGGTGCGGAATGCATCTGTTGTACCGCTAACTCCATCTTCAGGCAGGGAGCATCATTGCATCAAAATTTCCTCCACCCAGATGAAGAGCACCCTGCCATTAGGTCCATTAGAAGCCGCTCGAAAATTTGTACGAATCTCGATTCAAATCAGTGTGTTTTAGGGAGGTTTTGGGGTGCTTTCACACATTACTTAAAGATGTCGTTTTAACTCAGTTAATTTGAACAGATGAGAAGCAACTACCGAAATGACCGACAGAGTACTAGACCTGTTCGAGGAGGTACTTGCAAACAAACTCTATAGTGGTTAAAGTGGTTTGTTTGTGGTGAGAACATAAACAAACTCAAAAATAAAAACTGGCTGCCAGTGACTAGTCTCGTGGGTTTGATCATCAGGATTCCTGTGACATTATCATGAAAGTTATTTGTTAATAAAAACTACTTCACAGTGGTGCTTTCATCTCAATCATACTTGCTCCTTTCCAAATTCTTTTAAATTGATTTTTATGCCCAGCTGTTCATTGCTATATGTTCGACTTTCAAGCGTCTATAAAGCGATTTAGCAATGTGTATAAAATGTGCGATTAGTAATAACACGGTGCCTAATAGCCACTAAGAGCCTTGGTGGTGGGAATGAAGCATTTGACATGATATATCATTTGATTATTTATTCAACGTATCAAAGGCAAACAAACAAACAAATCAAAGATGTAAAATAAAGCCATGATCAGAGAAACCAAAAGTATAATGAAAGTGAGCATACCCTCTCCATTACACCAGCCAAACAGGAAATGCCGTCAGGTAAAAACTCACCTGCCTCCCCATGTGACCCAATTACACGTAATTCAAATTCACAAACAAAAACAATATTAGACATTCTTTGCACTTACTAGTAAACTCACCTTTCCACGAGTAGCTTCAAGGAGAGATGGAGGTATAACAAGTTGATCTGATTAATTTTCATTTTTGTCAAAAAATTATCTTTAGTGCTCAGCAGGAAGAAAAAAAAAGGTCAATCGTAAAGCTTTGGAACCCCTTGGGGCTCAGTAAATAGACACTGGGTGTGCTTTATTCGTTTACGATGGTCATTCCATCCTTTTTGCGCGAGTGAGCTTCTGTATGAGGTAAACATTGGTTGGTTCTGGAAGGTTTGGGACAGGTCTGATTCTAAACATCGAACAAGCTCTTTCACATGAACTCTTGCTACAAGGCCTTGAGTCTAACTGCATGGCTTCCTTTCTCAACAGAATCTGAAGATAAACCCAGGGAGGTCAGCACACTTTGAAGACTAACAAAGCAAGCAGAGGAGAAAAAGAGACAAATTTAAGGTGAGAAGCAAAAAAATGCAATTTATTGAAAATATAAGGAAAATAAAAGGAATAGCTATCATTTTGGGATCCACTCGGATGTTCTCATGGCCTGGTGATGGATCTGTTAGCATAGCTTAGCATAGATGGGTGTATTACAAGCCACTTACTCCTGTGAAGAGATCTCAAAAAACAAAACAAAAGAAAGCTCCAAAATTTTGTGTGGGAAGTAAGTGTATTGATCGTTACAGGAACTGATTTCCAAACGTGTGCAACCAAATATTAAGTTAAGTTCGAATGTGCCTTCGACACAGATTTTCGGTACGAAATTTCAGCGACAACCTTTATTGAAAACCATGGGCGAATGATTGGTGCCAACGAAAATGATTGGTGCCAACGAGTTTCGGATTTCGCAAGGAAAACCAATGAAAGCTGTTTATTTTGATGAACTGAGTAGGACGTAAAAGAGCCACCAGGTGGCGCTCATCCCACATTTCATAGCAACTTCGTACAGGAAACATTAAAGAAATATCGCACCACAAATCTGTTTTTCCACATTTTTGTCACACATCTCCTTGTGATCAGCCACCAACAGAATAAATGCTCTTTGATTTCTTCTCTGACGACATGTTCCTGTTTGTACATCTGTTTTACCGCAAACGCCATCTTCAGGAAGGGAGCATCATTGCATCAATAATTCCTCGATCCAGATGAATAGCATCCTGCAGAGAATCTAGATTCAGATCTTGTGTAGAGTCCTTTATGCTGTCTTTTTAAAAAGTGCCGGGGACATGCCAAATAAAGTCAGTGTATTTAACAAAAAAAATAAATACATGTGTTCGTTTCTACCTTCCAGCTGTAAGCCCCAAGCAACTGCCTGTGTTGCCTGTTCTTGACAAGCTCTGCCTGGGACGTCCCTTTTACACCTTAATCATTCTTGTTTATCTGCTTTATAACAGACTCTTCAAAAAACCCCTGCGGAGGAACTTCCATGCTCCCGCAGCCTTCCTTTTCCTGTAGAATAGTGGCTTAGGTAAATGGCAGAGATGGTGCGCTCTATGAGATAGAGATTAAACGAGAACCCCGTGGTCTTTCAGACATAGACACCTCGCTTTAAAAACCCCATCATCAGATGGACAAATCAATAGAGAAATCAATCTCCATCCTTTTGAAGTAAAAGAGAGTGCTATGTTTGCATAAAAATATAGGTTTGTAACTGAGGATGTGGTGGATAATATTGTGACGGTTCTAGAATATTTCCAGGATCAATCAATTGCAGGTGAAATATCCAGGCTCAATATTTCTTAATTAACGTAGGTATTGTCTAAAAGTAGTCGGCTATGTTTAGTAAGGAGATATTTTATTAACAGTAGTATACCCACATAATTTCCCGTATGCGCAGAGGTTTGCAAAATGCTGTCAACAAACGATGCTTTCAGAAATATAAATAAAGAGTTGTAAATTCAAACAAACAAACAAACAAAAAATCGATGTCTGGTGTTAGGTTCTCTTGCCTTTAAACCATCATAAATTCTAACAGCAAAAGGGGAGATTGAAGGATTCTAGTCAGGTATATGGTCCACCAATTCTACCAAACAGCTGCTAATGTTCATCAATGCCACATGTAGGTTGAAACTCAGTCATGAGCTGAAACAGAAACAGCTGTGTAGGAGGCTTAAAACAGCCAAACTCATCTACCAAGGAGAGGTTGAGAAAGAGTTTCTTGTCAAGATTGAGCCCAGCAACAAGACCCAAGGTAGTTATTCTGCTGCAACTCCTCTTTTCTTTTGAAGAACCATAAACTTTGAGGGCATGGTGGTCGACCAAGGTATGTCGAAATAAAATCTGTAGTACCTTTATGTTTATAATAATCACAAAATTACGATTATTTTTTTATCCACAGAATGAGTTTGTAAAAGTTTCTGAAAAAGCAAGGAGGCATAAGTAATTCAAAGTGTTTTACACTGGGTTGATACAGTAGAAACAGAGCATATGACAAAAAGAAAACAATAGAGCATGATCAAGAAGAATAGCTGGACATTTTACTAAAGCATAATGATTGAAAACTGAAATTAAGACATAGATAGATAAATAATAGATAAATGCAGAGATAAAATAGTTATTCGTTTGATGTTGGTGCTCAGTCGACAAAAGTGCAGCTAAACAGGTGAGACTTTAGTCTGGATTTAAACGTGACTAAAGTGTTGGCACCCTTGATCTCCTCTGGAAGGTGGTTCCATCTGTGGGCAACATGGGAACTATAAGAGTTTTTTCACTATTTGGCATCAACCCGAGGTAGGTCTGAAGGACAATGGGCAGCCAGTGGAGGGACTTAAGAACCGGTGAAATGTCCTGGTTCTAGTCCTGGTTAGAACTCGAGCACTGCATTCCGAACAAACTTTGGCTGTTTAATGGTCTTTTTAATGGGACGCTGGTTTCAGAAATTCAAAATGCATCAAAGAAAAATGAGCAACATATTTTGCCCTCCAATAACGCACGTCATTTATTTACGGACAGCCTGCCTACCAAGTTTGTACCCGCCACACACTCATTAAATTTACACTTGCAAAGTATTAAGAACAATGACAAACATGGTTGCAGTGCAACAATAAATTCTGAGATGAGTTAAACATGACAAGATCTACTTGTTCCAATTATCACAATCTGAGTTTGGTGAATAAATCCTTTTATAATTGTTGTATATGTAACCATAAATCAAATTAGAGCCTTAAATCACCTTATTTCACATGACACCATGCTTTAATGACCACCAACAGGTCCAAACTGTAGCTACTGGCAGCAATAAATAGGTGTAGCAGATGCTACAATCAAATTTATACATAGAAATACACACTAACCACCACTGGAGGCGCTGTTCTATTCACTTGACAGAAGTACTGATTCTCTGGCGATGTATAAAATATTATGCATCTTTTTATGTTGCTATAAATTTACATAACTCCTCCCTAAACAATTTTATTTTTTTGATGATGCTTTATTGCATAAATTGAACCAACAACACGGAGTAGAGCTGACCGTAGACGGAGAAGGTACCTTTTGCCTCAGTTTGAGAACAAATAATAATGTTTTTAATAATAATTAAATTATGCGGCTCTCTATTTTTTAAATACTGACTGTATCTTTCCGAAAAGACTCAGTGGGTGTATTGTATCTTGGGTCTAAAATCTCTGAACAACTTTAAGTACATTTTGGTTCTCCTGCAAAACAGATATTGGCCCCTATCTAAAACCCCACCCTGAATTTCTGTCCTCCGTCTGCTTGTAAATGTCTGTTCAAGCATGATTTTCAGCAGCAGCCATTGTCCGCTCTCTGAGCTCATTTGGATGGAGTCCCTAGCTCAAAGTTGCCTTGTGTGAGTTCCATCCATGATTTTAGGAGTGGAGCAATTCATTGGTATCAGATCCAACCGTATCTCAGTTGCTTAGCAACTGTGGTCCATAGCACGCAGAGGATGGTCACTAGGTTTAATAAAATAGAAATGAGGATGAAGACACATCTTTTCTCTTGCTGGATTCAGCGTGGATCAGGTTTCACCAAACGCTTATTTGAATGTAATGAAAGAAGAGCCATCACTGGTTTTAAAACAGAGCACGTGTCATTTTACCCTCATACTCTGTGGCTTCAAGCTTGCGAGTTCCAGGTGTTGTTATGCTGAAGCTCTGTGGGTCTATGACATGAATTAAATTTAGTAATGGACCAAATCTTTTGAGTTTTAAGATTAGGAGAGCACCTGTAGCCGCACGGAGAGCTCCTCAAACATTCACGTGCTAAGATTTCATTAGCTGCAAGCACAAACAGTCATCTTGTGCATATGCTTCTGTTTTTTTAAGAGGTCGCATTGGTTTAACCATTTAGAGGAGACAGACATGACAACACACGTTCATTATTTTGGTGGGAAATTATTAGCAGTATTTTGATAACAGTTAGACTTAGATCTAATTTCTGTCATTTTGACATTGAGGTGCACATTGGGAAGGTTTTGTCAAAATCAGAGAGTTCAAGCTTTGAGGCTTGTTAAGAAATTATCTGGTAATGACATGAAGTGTAATTTACATGACCAGATATTTTGTATTAAAGAGCCCTGTAAGCTCTTTTTGGTTCTTCATCAGCTCTTTGTGGTTTTTGGGGTACTGTTATAGCATTTTGTTAGCGTTAAGAAAGTTAGTGTGCCTTTTTGGTACTTGTGGTTTTAAAGTAGAACTTTGTTGTTTTTAGTGCCCTTATGGTTTATTTATTTCATAAATTTGCTGATTAGTTCTAAATATCACTTTTTAAACATTGGTTTTAAAATGCACTTTTGAATGTTGAATGTTCTGGGTGCTGATAGCACAAAGGTTCTAAATAGCACCTTTGAAGATGGTTTAAATGGCTCCAAAAAAGGTTCCCTTATGATTACGAGCCAAAGATTAAATTTTTTTGAGCTTTTTCCCAAAACTATTGGATCAATAATACATATTAAACTGAATTTTGAAATATTAGAAGTGAATTTGTATTTAAATTGAGCTACAACCTCCTTCTTCTACCACCTCTACGCAAAATAGAAACTAACCACTGTTATTATAGAACCAAGAATCACTTTCCTGCTCTTAAATGTTTTGCAAAAGTGGCTTAACGTGAACTTACAGTTGTTTTTAGGGAGAGGAGATGCGTCAATTTACCACATTGTGCCTCAAAGTTAACAGCATTATTCCATAAAAGTTCTTAGACAGGGCATGACACTCTGTAACTTACAGATTATTAGGTAAAAACAGTTTATTTACCTTATATAGATATCATGAAGCATTTTCAAAGGTAATTCTCTAAACTTATAAGAGAACATCGGTTTGACGCTGGATATAGGAACCGGCAGACCCGCGTGACCCCAAAAAAGTAATGAGTGTTTAGGAAAATGAATGAATGAATGGTCGTTAGAAAGAACATTAGATTGGTCCATAACTTCCACGCATTCAGAGCTTGTTGATAAACAAAAAGTCATTTGTTGCTAGACAATATCACAAGACAATAAAAATGTAATAAAAAATATCATATGGTAAAAAAAAAACACTTTGAGTTTGGTTTCTGAGCTATGAAAATGGCATGATTTAAATCTGAAAAATCTACTAAATTTTCTAATAACAATCTTCAATTTTCTACAAACAATTTTCATTTCTGAAACCCTGCAGAATTTTCTTTCCTTAATATTTTTCTTCCAGACAGTTTGAATAAATGATTCAAGAATACAGAAACTAGATGGATTTGTACCCTTTTACAAATAGATTCTTTCACAAAAAGAAAAAATGGCGGATAAATAAAGTAATTTTGACAATAAACTCTCCCAATGATAGTTAAACCCCCCCCCCCCAAGCCAGTTATTTAGTTTACATCCATGTTTCTGTAATTTAGAGGAACTATATATTCGTGATGTTTGTATGGAGAATAATAATGTGCTCAGCCTCCACAATGTGGTCAGTATGGCAGATGAGAGATGCCGCCCCCTGCTGTTCGCTCACAGCAGCAGCTGTGTTTATCCTCGCTGTGGGGGAACAGCAGAGATTAAACTCCCGACACATCACAGTCCTTTGAGTTCACAATCCCGACAGGTGTGTGTCGCAGGGTGCCGTCAGTGCCCATATGCCCGAGCCACAGGAACAACCTCCTAGCGCTCAGACACACAACAATTGTGACTTCAATACAAAGGTTTCGGTCATTTACAAGTAAATGCAGATTACCCATCAATGACAACTGTGGTTAGTTTAAAAAGAACGGTTTGCCTGTTTATTCGATTTACATAATGGCATGGATGGGTTTGCCAGTGCTCTCTTAATGTAGATCTTATTTTGTGATTTTGCAAGCATTTTGAAATTGTTGTTGCAGTTAAATGTGACAAAAAGTGCACAACATTTCAAGGAATCCAAGAAAATGGATACCTCTTTCAGAAAAGCAATTATACATGTGGAAACGTTTAACTATTTGTATTTATGTGCGAAACATTTGACAAGTAATATTAAATAGAGTAATAAAAAAATCTTATTTTCTGATTGATTTCTGAGACAGAACAGGAAATAAATCATAAACAGGAAATACATCACAACCAGGAAGTGACTAGGTCCTTAAATAAAGTGGCATGAAGATACAGCTTCTCTTAAGCTCACCTTTCTTTCCTGAACTTGCTTTCAGAATATTCTTATTTGGTTTACAACAGTTTTACACGATTTGTTTTTTTTAATATTATAGAGAGAAAAGTTTCTTCAGTATTGACAGAACTTCCATTTTTGACAAAAAGATCCACCCAGGTCCCTATGTGTTTTCCAAATGAGCCTGTTCTATTTATTGTAAGTCTTTATAAATATTAATCTTAAGATATTTAAACTTGTATTCAATAAGAGTACATGAACCTTAAGTGAGGGGTTGGTAATGGATTGCCATTTTGTATAAAATGTCCAGTAAAGTAAAACTAGATGGCTAAAGGTTATACACAAACTTTGGTGTTGGCTTGTAAAGTTGCCGTATAAAAGTAAGTTTTTTTTAACGTTCCCTATGTTTGTATTGAAATTGAAATAATTTAAAGATGGATATTTAATGATCACGAGTTGCTGAACTGATCTCTCTATGTGTGTTGCAGTGCGAGAGGCCTGAACCAGCAGCATCATGGCCACCAACAACACTGCCAGCATAGCCCAGGCTCGCAAACTGGTGGAGCAGCTCAAGATGGAGGCCAACATCGACAGGATAAAGGTGAGAACAAACAGAGCATTTAGTTTTAATCATGTCTTGTTCATTTAGATCTTTGGATTTGACCAAACTTTATGAACACTCTGGGGGGCGAGGGGGGGGGGGGGGGGGGGTTTGTTCTTTATTTGTTTAAGATTTATTGCGCCGTATAAAGTAATGCATAATTTAGGGCTTGGTTTCTTAATGGGCAGATGATTGACAGTTCTTTCGACCCGGTTCAGCACGCCTCATCCTCTGATGTCGTTCATTCTGGCTAATTTCATCTGATGAACTCGGATACTCCTTGTACTTTTTTTTTTAGATTTTACTCTCGGTTGAATTTTTGTGTGTGTGTGGTTTCTGAGCCCAATTCCCACCTCTGTGGATCTTTTGCCCATTTTCGATTACCATGAAAGTGAAGCGCGATGGCCACTTTGACGTGCCATTCGGGAGGTTCCAATCTCAAAAAACACGCCCATTGTGAAAGTTCGGGTATGTGGTGGAAGGGAAAATTGTAGCAGTATGAAAATTAAAAGTGGCCCAAAAAAACATTTTTATTGTCCCACATTAAGTGGTAGGAGATCGGTTTAGTGAGAATAAAGAATGTTTGTTCCCATTGTGACCTGGCAGTGTGTTAGCATCTGATAAATTATTAGCTCTTACTTCACTTTATGGCTCTTTGTTCTATACGTGTGTATGCTCCACTGAAGTTATTATCCTCGTATCTGAGTATTCTGTGAGGAAAACTGGGAGCTTGTAATGGCCAGTGATGGGGTCATGTATGGTGTACACACATGACCCCATCACTGGCCATTACAAGCTCCCAGACTGTAAAAAAGATGGACGACTGCCATTGGGCTCAAATGAAGCCATGTCAGAGCTGGTGAGGAGGCTGCCGTTGACGGTGGTTTCAGAGGTGGTTTCAGAGCTCCACCTCAACTCTGGTTCACACGCCCCTCTCACACACAGCTGTAATATACAATTTATTTCGGAATTTTAAAGAGGAAAATGAAAGAAGCTTCTCTGAATTGGATTGTTGATGGCTTAAATGATCTTTCTCACGATGTGATAACCGCTGTAAGTCAGCTCTGTGCTGTTGCTGTCAATCACATGGTCCCGCCTAGTTTTAATTAAAACCGTTTGTGTACATGGCATACTTTCTGAGGAAATCACCTTTTTACCATAGACTTGTATTGGGTGGTCATCATTCTGCAGCCAGCGCCATGAGGCACTCGCTGCAGTTTGGCTTCACTCCGCCGGCCATGTGACACACATTTGGTGTACACAAATTAAGTACTGAGAAGCAATTCTGGCTCCAGCTCTATTTCAGCTGACATTATATCAACCTTACCTTGAATGTGGAGGTATTGATCTGGAGAGAATAAAGGATGTGAATACCAATTCTTCAGTTTTTACTGGCAGCATGTTACAAGCTGCCTCTAAATTATTAGCTCATACTTCACCGAATGGCTCTTTGTTTGTTCTATAATTAGTTCGCGACATGCGCTTATGCATCTCTGATTATCCTCGTATTTATGCATTATCCTCGTATTTAAACTTTAAATACTAAAAAGATACGAGAGAGTCACTTATCTGATCAGAGCAAATTCTGCTGTACTGGGTGGGATGCCAGGCTGTGTGGGGTATTATCCAAAGTTTAAGATGTTTTGAGTCTTTTAAAGGAAACGTGTAAGAAAACCGTCCTGAGTCACATCTTTCCCTGATTTGTTAGCACAGCCTGGAGCCAAACAAAAATTCTCCCTGTATTTAATTGTACGGCCCAGAAATCATGGGGATTTTTTTTGCCATTCTGTTTGAAAACCGGAACTTGTCTGCGCATTATGGGGAATCAGAATGGGGCGAAGTGTGTTGAGGTGGAGTCCTTGTCATAATGAAATGGCTCTGGTTGACACACACACATCCCATTCTGTTACCCCTTTGTTTGCCCCAGAGTGGTGAGTTCACGCACCATCTCTAGGTTCCTGGTTTAATCACAGTATTTCTCATTTAATACATTTAAATATAACACATTTATACTAACACATTTGGCATTTCATTCCATTTAAAGACAAAATATAATGATTTTACCTTGTATTTTGTGCAGCTCCCTCAGGTGGTGTTGGCAGGCCCAAACGGGCATTGTGGCCAAACAGAAAAAAGCTAGAAGGGGCTTTTATTTTGCAAAACGCTTACTTCCTGTTCTCAGGCCAACCGGGAAGTGGAAATGAAGAGTTCAAAGGAAGGGTATAAAATGAGCATTAGCTGAGTGTTTGAGAGAGAGACAAGAGGGAGGTCGAGGATGAGCAATGGTAGTGCCGTAGACACGTTGTTAAGGACAGCATGTTGAAGATTACTGTTAATTACGTCAGTGCTTATTGAATTTTGGTCTTTAGTCACAATTTTCTTTCTGCCATCATGCAGTTTTACTTTTGGATATTTTTCTCTGCTGGCTTTGCACAATAAAATCACCTTGCACCGGAGTGCACTCTCGAGTTTTGCCATCATTTGTTTGGTTTTTAAACATCTTGGACCCTCTAAAACAGGGGTGTCAAACTCATTTTCACCAAGGGTCACATTAGCATAATGGCTGTCCTCAAAGGGCCAGATGTAACTTATAAATGTAAAACAATGTAATCGAATGTAATGTAAAATAAATGTAACTGCTCCTTAATGTTATATAACTTATTATTTATAACTTATTCAAGTGACAATTCAGTTGCATAGAAACAAGTGTATGCTTGTTGTTCTAATATAAATCCTTTTGATTTTTGAAAACCCGCATAACTCCATTAATGAAGGATCAAACTGTCCAAGTGAATAAAGAAAAATAGCTTTTTTGTCATTCGTTTAGCGAAAAAAGAAAAAAACCCTCAAAGACTGAAGACGATGCATATCGATCATCATCTTTTATCGTCAGGCTCAAGAAACAGAACACAGATAAACTATTAGCTCCGCCCATGTCACATCTTGAAATTTATTTTAGCGTGAGAGATCACTCAAATGCGAGAGTCTTACGTTCAATGTGTGAGAAACGGCAGCTCTGTAGTTTCACTCGTGAGTATGGAGGCAGAAGCTGCGACTACTGCATAAGGCATTGTGGGAAATTTTTTTTTTTGCGTTTTCATTTTTTTTTTTGGATACTCAAAACTTTTAAGCTCTCGCGGGCCACATTACATTAAATGGCACATGTGGCCCGCGGGCCTTAAGTTTGACACATGTGCTCTAGAATGTTCTAGAAGCGGACAGCAAATACAACATCTCAACACTGTGAGTGATGTCACTGACGCTTCGTCCATGTTACATACCGTCAATGGTTTCAGCAGATCGTCCTGACCATGTCTGTCTGCATGTCTAAATGCCCTGAGTTGCTGTCAGTTGTACAGGTGTACCTAATAAAGTGGCCGGTGATGGTTGCAAAGGAAAAAAGTGCCAGCCAGAGGGTGATAGAGATGATAGCCACGCCGTGTTTTGTTGTCCTTCTTTCTCACTCCGGAGGTCTACCTGTCTTGGAGGGAAGGTAGTGGAGCAGAGTTGATCTTCTCAGCAGTCCTGTGAGGACTCCGGATGTCTTATTTAGAGGCTAAACCAAAGAGTGATTGAGGAGCAAAGATGAGTAGAAATGGGTCAGGAGCTTAACTCCAATGCTGACCTTCTGCTTCAATCACCACCAGGTCTCCAAAGCAGCTGCGGACCTGACATCTTACTGTGAAGCCCATGCTAAAGAGGACCCCCTGCTTTCACCCGTGCCAGCCTCCGAGAACCCTTTCAGAGAGAAGAAGTTCTTCTGCTCCATCCTGTAACCAGCGCTATCCAGCCATGAACTCATCCGCTCCCTCTGGGAAACACTCATGGACTTGATCTTTAGCGAGGGATGGAGAGATGCATCGGAGCAGCCTCTCTATGAACCTCCATGACTGCCACGGACTCCTCCTAGTGGCCCGGGGAAGCATGGTTACAGGAGCTTGAGGATGAAGTCTCAGCAAACACCACCAGTGACTGTAACTGTAGCGGATCAGCCAAGATGTGTTGTGCAAATTTTCCAGTGTTCAAAGGATTTCTGTGGTTCTGATGAGGTGTTCAAATGTTTTCTTTGTTGATTCCAAGTGGGCTGTGGTCTTCAACCAATGGAAGGCTTTCAGTACTTTTTTATCTTTTCTTTTCAGTTGGATCTTCTCTACGCCTACCGCTGAGGTAGCTTCCTGTAGCCATCACGGGTACAGCCAGACAAACTGTCTCTTTATTATTTCGAGCGTTTAGTGAACTTTTGTAATGAACTCAAACTTGGACCGATGTTCTGTAAATGAAATGCGTATCAATTAGAGGCTGAAAAACATGTACAGCACACCTCTTTACCTTTCTTTCACTTTTTACTCTTTGTACTAAATAGCAATTTTAGCTGTGATGTGCTTTATGTTTTGAATAATTGTGGTGAAATCAATAATAACTGCATGAGGCCTGACTAAGCGCCATCTTTTGTTCTTACAGTGTTTTATATCTTAAAGGGGCAACGAACAGAGGGACCATAAAGTGCTTGATCTTTTGAAATATATTAGTTGAAATAAAAACCCTGAACATTTCAGAGCTCAAAATGTTTTAATCAAACAGTGGACAGCACTCACTTACTGTTTTCGTAAGGTGTAGCGGGTGCCAGTAGGAATATTGAAACCCACCTATTGTTTATTTTTGGTTTAAATATAATGTGTAGGCTTCTAAAAGGTTATCAGCTTTGATATTTTGTTTTAAACAAACAATAAAAGAGTTATGACGTAATTCAAATTAAAATGTGAGAGAATGTGCTTTCAGTTACGTTTTACAGACCCCAAATCTGTGCCATCCATGGGGAAAAGAAGAGATAACACTTGGAAGTACAATACTTGTGATATAGCTTGTGTTTTCATAATGTTGTGCTTTTTTCACATTGTTTTGACCTGGTCTTTGGATTTTTGGAGGATTTATTCATTTTTATTTTACACTTGATTTTTGTCCTAAAACATAAACATTGTAACTTTTTTTTGATTTTCGCAGATAAAAATTTACTACGCTGAATTGTTCTTGTACAATATCAGAATTGCTCTGGTATCATTGCGTAATGTAATGAAAAAAATATTGCATAAAAAAAAGAAGCTGAGGTTGTACTAAAAGTGTTTTAATGGTAATTTATCAGAGCAAATTAAAAAGTAGTAAAAAACACTCAAAAAAGGTCCAAAATTCTAAGGGTTAAAGCAACATTTTGCAAAAAACATCTGATTTCTTGGCAATTCTTCCAAAAATATGAATAATGATAAAAGCATTCCACTGATAGTTAGTGGTTTGGTGAAGCCATTTATTGTCAACCATCTGTGTTTACTCTCTTAAATCATAATGATAACAAAAACTGTCCAAATGACCCTGATCAAAGGTTTACAAACCATTGTGATTTTGACTAGATAAATTACACAGAAACCCACATAGACAGGTTTAGTGAATTGGTAAAGACTTGTTTGCTTGGAGTCAATGTCTGCGCAGAAAAGGTTTCTCTTTCATTCAGTGATGCGTTGACATTTTTTAATCCTAAGCGAGGGGGAAAGTAAAAGAAAAGCCGTCGAAAGATCTACGGGAAAAGGTGGTTGAACTGCATGAAACAGGAAAGGGATAGAAAAAGATCCCCCAGGAACTGGTAATGACAATCAGCAGTGTTCAAACTCTGATGAAGAAGTAGAAAGTGTGGGATTCTGGTGAAACCAACAAACATTTCTGCTACAACTGCCAGAAAAATTTTAAAGGATGCCACAGAAAACCTAAACAACTTCAGCTGAAATACAGGGCTCTCTGAAAAAATGAGACTGTGGCTGTTTCAAGGAGCACAATAAGGAGATACCTGAAGAAAAATGGTCTGCGGGTTGAGTTGCCAGAAGCAGTCACTTAAAACACGCCAAACAGCTCAGAGACGAGGTCCAAACTTCTGAAACAAAGTTATCTGGAGCATTGAGAATCTGGAGCATTGTAACTTTTTCCTTACAACCATAAACACTAATAGCAAAATAATATATACCTGAGGGGGTATTTTTCTAGGTTAATATATGCATGGTTCTAGGTTTTTAGGTTTTTCCACAGATTTTTCTGTCCGATTGTGTAGTAATACTTTTAATGTCTTCTACACTTCTCGCCCTTCCAAAAGTGCTTTCTCCACACAAGAATCTCTATTTTTTAATATCAACTGCCAGATGAATTGATTGACTATTTCCTCACTCTATTTACAATTATCGACAATCATAAAAAAACATTTTTGGAAAATAATATTTGCAAAGTGTGATAAAAGCCTCATTCACTTACATGGGGAATAAGTGGCTTATTTATATACTGCAGTTGGGCTCCAGGGGGCGACTTTGAGCTCATTCAGCAGGCTGTATCAGACAGGTTGTTCTTTTACTGTAGAGGAGTTGTGACAGTGGCTGGAAAGAGGGAAAAGGGACAGGATTATTAGAAGTACTTTATTTTCATGCTGTTCTTCACAGTTAAAGGGACAGGTACTGAAGGAATCAAGTCTCTCATGAAGACACAGCAGGTGAAAAGCCAGGTAACTATAGATGACAGTAGGAAGAGCTGTGAGTAACGTGAGTGAGGCAAACCAGAGTAACCAATAGAAGCAGATGGAAGAAACCAGAAGAAACACACAAGAGAGTACAGAGATCCAAGATGGCAGGAAGTAAACATGGAGAGTCTGGGTGAGTGGACCTTAAATCTGACAGCAAGGGAAAGAGAGGTGAAGGGAATGTAGAGGGGGAAGACACTGAAGACAGTGATTGAGTGAATAGGAAACAAGATTAGACGCAGATGTAGAGGATCGTTGAAGAGGAAAAGTGAGGGAAAAAGAGAAACCCAAACACAGGCCAGACAGCAGGGTGAATAAAAATAGGTGGAAAAATGTGACAATATCAAACCACACTGAAAAAGCAACAGAAAATGTAGCTTTAAACACGGAAGATCAAAGGTCAAATATTTTTGGTACCATTTTTAATTAGGTTTATGTCTTTTTTTTCTTAATATACAAATAAGCGTCTTACAGAAATGGTAAAATATAATTTTGTAATATTATAGAAATATGACATACATTGGGATTACGTAAGGTGGAATTTCAAAAACTGTATAATCTCTCCTAATCAATCCTATTCTAAAGTCTTGCTAAAATAATGTGTTTGAGTAAGAATAAAAGTTCCATATTCATATTTTTTTAAGTAGTTACTCGTTAGATTAGTGGTTACTCGTTACTTCTGATACAGATGTTATGACAAAAAAAACATGAATTTTTTAAGACCTACGGGAGCGCCATTTGCATATCAATTTTAAATGCCTGTAAAATTAAGACCACATTGTATAGAGCAATATTTCTTTTAAAAAGTACCAAAAATTCATATAGAACTTATCAAGGAATATAATCTTAATCTATGTTGATCATTTTTTAAGCTTTCCTTGCTCATGCTTACAGCTACAATTCTATAAAATTCCCTTTGTTTACTTCTTTCTATCAAATACTTTTTTATTATTCATGATTTATATTTTGGGATCTTTTAATTACATAATGTGGAAAACAAACAAACAAAAAACAAATCTACATGTCGGAAAACACATTGATACGTTCTAAAATGTTTTAAAATGTCGTAAAACGAGTGCACAAGTTCCCAAAGGTAATTACATTCGTGAAAACACATTTACGCGTTCCAAAAACACAGTTTGGGCCGCTCCAGAAGTCAAGTATTACTCAAGATGACCACAGGTTAGCAGTGTTGAGCTAAAAACTACTATTGAATAAAATTCATTTAAACTATGTTTGATTTGCTTTTATATATAGGCTACATATTGTAATTTTTGTGATCATTTTTAAATCTTTCCTTGCCCATGCTTACAGCTACATTTCTACAAATTGCCATTGTTAACTTATTTCTACCATATACGTTTTTAATATTCAAGATTACATTTTTGGGGGATCTTTTAATTACATAATGTGAAAAACAAATCAACATTTCGAAAAACAAATTAACACGTTTTAAAATGTTGTTAAATGAGTGCACAAGTTCCCAAAGGTAATTACATTCTTGAAAACAAATTTACGCGTTTCGAAAACACAGTTTTGAGCCGCTCCAGAAGTCAAGTATTACTCAAGATGACCACAGGGTGGCAGTGTTGAGCTAAAAACTGCCGTTGAATAAAATGAAATTAAACTATGTTTGATTTGCTTTTTTGTATAGGCTACATGTTGTCTTTTTTGTGTTTTTTTTAGTAAAGTCTAAGTTTTACTAAAAGGTACGCCATCACTGCTGTGTGTGCACTTGATTGGTTTAAATGCGGGGGACCAGTGCCTCGAACACTTCACAGACTTCACGTTTTTCCTTGTAAAGCAGAACATGAAGCACCTCCTGGAGGCTTCAAACCCATTACTGCAGCATTTTTATCAGAGATATTAATGCGGTAAGATTACTTCAACTAAATCAATGATCTACTTGGGCTAAAAGTTTAACTGAGATGTGAATTATAGGTGCTTGTGCGTCTTTCCAGGAAAAAAGATCACAGTTACTTAAATCAATTATCTACTTGGGCTAAAAATGTGACTGAGATGTCCATTAGGTGCATTGTGCGTCTTTTCAGGAAAAAAAATCACAGTTTCCTAATCAATTATCTGCTTGGGCTAAAAATTCAGCTGAGAGGAGCTAGAGGTAGATTAGCTGTACTTCACTCCTGGAGGAGATTTAATTACACAAGGCTCTTCCACATCACAAACAAAAACAGGACACTTCCTTTTCTCAGTCTACATCTAAAATTCCCAACATTATAAAAAACAACATAACACTGAGACCTACAGTTATACAAGATTGTACAAATATTTTAATTAATTTCATCAACAGTTTCCACTGTTGTGGTACACACAGGTAATATCAGCAATCAAAACTTACTTTGTTATTTACCTTCCATGTTGTGGCAACTTTTCACCATGTTTCCAAGCTCTCTGCTGCTTGTTACATGTCTAGGCCACGTCAGGTTTGCAATGATGCCCACAGCAACACAGGTGGCATTAGGAAGAAGTTAGTCAGTAGCTACAATGTAAGGCAACACATAACGCATCATTGCATTACAAGCCATGCAACAGACCCCCCCCCCCAGTACACGTGCAGTCATTGCTTATCTCAAGAATAAAGCATCAAAATGCAACCACTGCACAGCAACAGCAACAAGTTTAGTTATAATGCCGTTAATACCTATTTTTTATGTTGTCAATTCTGCAACAATAACATAATCCAAACCCCATGTCTCTATGACTTTCCTAAGCTGAGAAAGAGATGCACCATATTGGTTGCTATGGTAGCCATTCTGGTTGCTATGGAGGGGTCAGTGACCTAATATATTTCTCCCCATGTCGATACGAGTAAAATACAGCAACCCCTATTTCTATATGATTTTCCTAAGCTGAGATAGAGACATGCCATATTGGTTGCTATGGTAACCAGACTGGTTGCTATGGAGGTGTCATTGACATAATATAATGTTTCAGCTGTCACTATGGGTGAAGCTTGCCAAGCCCCAAGTCTGTAGCATTTTCCTAAGCTAAGATAGAGATATGGCAATTTAGTTGCTATGGTAAACAATTTGGTTGCTATGGAGGAGTCAGTGACATCATGTTGCAATCTACTTTCCATTTAGAATAATATAAAGCAACCCCCATGTCTCTACTGTGTTCTGTTTAGAAGATATTTGACATCGAAAGGATTACGTAAGGTGGAATTTCAAAAACTGTCCAATCCCTCTTAATCAATCCTATTCTAAAGACTTGCTAAAATAATGTGTTTGAGTAAGAATCAAAAGTTCCATATTCATATTTTTTCAAGTAGTAAGATGTTATGACAAAAAAACATTAATTTGACATTTGCATATCAATTTTTAATGCCTGTAAAATTATAACCACATAGAGCAATATTTCTTTTAGCATCATAAACAGGAGTAAGATGTACATATGACATATGAAACAAGCCTCAAAGAGACGTTTTTTTCCACGAGTGGGTGTACAGAAATCCAGTAAAAAGTACCAAAATTTCAGAATCAGAATCAGAAAGAGTTTTATTGCCAGGTATGTTTGCACATACGAGGAATGTGTTTTTGTGCAGAGGCACTACAGTGCAACAGATTCACAAAGACAAGACAAGATACAGGTAATAAAATATAAATCCAAATTTACAAAATAGACATTCTAAATTTACAAAATAGACATTCTAAATGTACAAAAGGACAGTCTAACACATTATGAAAAAATGAAAAAAATAGACATAATATAGAAAAATCAAAAATGGACATTAAGTACACAGTAAAATCCTAAGAGTTAAATTAACTCTACTCAGAGTGTATTTGGTCCCACTCTATTTAGAGTTAAACCAACTCTGAAGGAGAGTTATTTAAATAAGTCTATTTGAACTAAACAGTCTATTTTTGTCTGTTTTTACTCTTTCTGGAGTGGACTTGGTCCCTCTCTGAATAGTTAATATTTAGTTTGCATTTTCCATGCAGATTTGGAAAAACATGAAGAAAATAGATTATTAAATTACTCTTTCTCAGAGTCGGTTTAACTCTATATAGAGTGGGACCAAATATACTCCGAGTAGAGTTAATTTAACTCTTAGGATTTTACTGTGTAGTGCAAGAGGAAATGGAAATATGCGCAAAAGTGGAGTGAATATCAGTCAGCAATACAAGAAATAGTGCAGAGTGATATGTGTATATTATATGTGGTCTGTGTATGTAAATATTCAAATTTCAAATATTCAAGCCACATTTTCTGTTCTATTCATATAGAACTTATGAAGGAATATAATCTTAATCTATGTGGATCATTTTTAAATCTTTCCTTGCCCATGGTTACAGCTACATTTCTACAAATTGCCATTATTTACTTATTTCTATCATATACGTTTTTAATATTCAAGATTACATTTTTGGGAGATCTTTTTATGACATAATGTGAAAAACAAATCTACATGTCGGAAAACACATTGACACGTTCTAAAATGTATTAAAATGTCGTAAAAGGAGTGCACAAGTTCCCAAAGGTAATTACATTCTTGAAAACACTTTTACGCGTTCCAAAAACACAGTTTTGAGCCGCTCCTGAAGTCAAGTATTACTCAAGATGACCACAGGGTGGCAGTGTTCAGCTTAAAACGGCTATTGAAGAAAATGCATTTAAACCTTGTTGGAATTGCTTTTATCTTTTTTGTGATTTTTTTTACTAAAGTCTAAGTGCTGTGTGTGCACTTAATTGGTTTAAACGCGGGGGACCAGTGCCTCGTATGGAACACTTCACAGACCATTGTAAGGTCACTTTCTTTCTTTTTTCTTTGTAATGCAGGACATGGACCACCTCCTGGAGGCTTCAAACATGCTAATGCAGTAAGATTACTTCAATTAAATCAATTACCTACTTGGGCTAAAATTTTGACTGAGATGTGCATTAGGTGCTTTGTGCGTTTTTTTCAGAAAAAAGATCACAGACAGTTACCTAAATCAATTACCTACTTGGGCTAAAAATTCAGCTGAGGTAAATTAGCTCTTCCACATCACAATCAAAAACAGGAGACTTCCTTTTCTCAGTCCACATCTAAAATTCGGAATAATTCCCAACATTATAAAAAACAACATAACACTGAGACCTACAGTTATACAAGATTGTACAAATATTTTAATTAATTTCATCAACAGTTTCCACTGTTGTGGGTACACACAGGTAATATCAGCAATCAAAACTTACTTTGTAATTTACCTTCCATGTTGTGGCAACTTTTCGCCATGTTTCCAAGCTCTCTGCTGCTTGTTACATGTCTAGGCCACGTCAGGTTTGCAAAGATGCAAACATAAATGAGATATATCATATATAATGAGTCTTCTTGTTCCTCTCTCAGTCCTTGATACTGGTCAACCTATGAGAGGAGCTTCTGTGTCTTTTTTCATTGGGCATTTTATCTGGAGCTAACTACACCACTTCCCAAACAATTTTATGTTTTCCAAGAAAAGTCACACTTATATTTACCACATGAGTTGCAAAATGAGTAGAAAATATAGTCGAGGCATTGACGAGGTTAGAAATAATATTTGTTTGAAATAATAAAACATTACTTTCATCAAAGAATCTTAGATCCGGTGACTCGGTTACAGATAGAAGACCAGCTGCAGCTTCTTCTCTACTTCTTGCACAGTTTGGACGTGTGCTTTGAGGTTTACCAAAGTAGCCCCAGAGCATCACGTTACCCCCACCTTGCTTGACAGATGGCGTCAGGCAGCATTCCAGCATCTTTTCAGTCATTTTGCATCCCAAAAATGTTCTTCTGTTTAAAACTTACATAACTTTTTTTTTCCAATCTTCCTCTGTCCCATGTCTGTGATCTTTTGCTCGTATTAATCTTTTTTTTTTATTGGTCGGTCTCAGATTTGGCTTTTTCTTGGCCACTCCACCATGAAGTCCAGAATCCCGGAGTCGCCTCTTCACTGTAGATGTTGACACTGGGTGCTATTTAATGAAGCTGCAAGTTGAGGAGCTGTGAGGCGTCTATTTCACAATCTAGAGACTCTAATGTACTTATCTTCTTGCTCAGTTGTGCAGTGGAGCCTCTCACTTCTCTTTCTACTCTGTTTAGAGGAGGTTTGTGCTGTTCTCAGAAGGGAGTAGTACACACCGTTGTAGTACATCTTCAGTTTCTTAACTTTCTTAATTTCTCAGATTCTTAATTTCTCACACGAATTTAATTGAAATAAAAAAAAGATTGTCGAGTTCACACGGAAGTTATCTTTTTTATCGTCCCCACAAATGCGATGCTCCAGATACTTCACCTGCTCAGGGGAAGGTCAGTTTTATTGCTTCTCATCAGCCCTGCTAGCATGATGCACAAGGGCTTTCTAATCATCCAATAGTCATTTACCAAAGTAACACTGTATAGAGTCTCTTTCATTTAAAAAAAAGTTTTCCCTTCCTAAAAAAGGACATTTGTAAGTGAGCCCAAACCTTTCAATGGTAGAAACACCAAAAGGCTGTAGGTCCATCCATCTTCATTCAGGTCCCGGACTTCCCTCTCTGTGGACACCACCTTTGGCCATATTTTTGAACTGGTTTAAGTCTTGCTGTGATGATGTGATAACTTCTTGACGACAGCAGCTGAGAATGCTTCATAGTTTATATTCAAAAATCCAGACGTCATTTGTTTCACCACTTAAACCTTCGACAGCTCCATGACCTTCCCCAGTTCCCTCCCAGAAGCCTCCTCATCCTCTGCTGCAGTGTTCTCACAGTGTTCTCCTTTGCCCTCTCTCTGATGCTAGTGTGACTGTTGATTAACTGTGTTGTTTATGTTTGACCGAAGGGCGGTACAAAACCAGCCCCGGTCGCACATGGATCTCCACTGTCAGCAGGAGGTTTAGTGATTCAGGACTTGCCACACACTTCATCATGAGATCGCTTCCTCTGAGAGCCGCATAACTGTGTTCTTACAAAGATCAGAGTGAAACTTAACTCCTGCTTTAACCTCGGTGTCTCTTAAGGGCTGCCCTGCATGAGTTAGTGGGACTGTCCATCTCCACACATTTGGGAATCCGGACACAGCTGTTTTCTCTCTTTCGAGGCACAAGGAAGCATAGTGATAGAGTGCGTATGAGTTCTCAGGGAGGGAGTTTTCTGGGTTTGTGAGTTTGTCTTTGCATAAACTGATTCGTGAAACACGATGGAAAGCATGGAATTTGAAAAGAAAGAAAAGCGGTACTGTATTCGGGGGAAGCACGCGGCTATCATCTGTGCTGTGGTCACAGTCACAGGTCTAGCCTTGGGACTTGGACTTGGTTTGGGCCTGAAATCGCCATCCAAAGAGGAACCCAAACCTACACAGGTTCCGACTCCAGAGCCAACTACAGCACCTGAAGACCAGCGGGGTCCTTGCAAACCATCTGAAAACACGAACGGTGGCTGGAAAAATTTCCGCTTGCCCGACCACATAGTTCCGGTCCATTATGATCTGCATATGGAGCCAGACTTGGACAAAGACATTTACACCGGCACCGTCTCAATCCATCTACAGCTCACGCAGCCCAGCCAACACCTGTGGCTTCACATCCGAGAGACTTTTGTCACAGAGATGCCTTCGCTGCAGCATAGAGGGCCGTCCGGGTTGACCTCTCTACAGCTGAAAGAATGCTTCGAGTACCGGCCGCAGGAATATGTGGTTGTGGAAGCATCCGAACAGATGGGTGTGACTGGAGAGGAAGAGCTCTATATCCTGACCCTGCACTTCCAGGGGTGGCTAAACGGCTCTCTGGTGGGTTTCTACAGGACCACCTATCTGGAGAATGGAGTGACCAAGTAAGTGAGCTTTATATATATATATATAAAAATGGAAAAGCTGTGAGATTCACAGGCAGACGTGTGGCAGAGAAAGTTCAGGTGTATGGAACCATATCAAGTCACACAAAAAATAAAAAACGGCAAGTAAAATTATTAGCAAACAAATATAAAGAGTGCGGAAACAATTACATTTTTTGTTTGCTTTTTTTTGGTTAAAAAATAAGTATTATTTGCTATATATTAATATTTGCTTCCAGCTTTTTTATTTATGTTTGCAAAACATTTTTTGTAACATTTTAAAAACATGTTACTTAAAGCTGCAAACATAAAAAACACCAATAGAAACAAAAGAAAAGTGTAAAGTGCTTTTTACAACACTTTCCAACACAGAAATGATCTGCAAAACCACAACCCCACAATAAAAATATCAATGATGAACCAATTAGTGTGAGATTGAACTGTTTAGTTTAAGCTGACTAATGCTGATATGAAAATCCCTGAATTCACTCTGTATTACTAAAATAAAAAATAATATAAAATAGTTTTGATCACTGTGGATAAGCTCAGGTCCTATTTATATATTTCAGGTCCTTTTTGTCAAAAATAGACCAATATACACTACTGTTCACAATTTTGTGTTTTCCAAGAAGATTCACACTCACCGCATGTTCTAGTTGTCGGTTTGAGGCTTGCCGGTGACCTTGCCGGAAGGAGTTTGCATTTTCTCCCCGTTCTTGCGTGGCTTTCCTCCGGGCACTCCAGTTTCCCCTGCAATCCCAAAAACATGCAGTTGGGTTATTTAAATAATCTAAATTCCCCCTAGGTGTGAGTGAATGTTGCCCTGCGATGGACTGGCGTCCTTTCCAGGGTGTACCCTCGCCTCTGGCCCAATGTGCGCACCCCTGTGACCCCAAAAGGGAATAAACAGGTTGCTTCAGTCAAAGAATCCTCCGTTTGCAGTAATTGCAGCCCTTTGGCTTCATTTTCTTCTTCTCTAGTTCTTGCACAGTTTGGACGTGTGCTTTGGGTCATTGTCCTGCTGTAGGATGAAACTGGCTCCAATCAAGCGCCGTCCACAGGATACGACATGCTTTTGCAAAATATGTGATATTATTATTCCTTCATTATTCCAAATCCCTTTTACCCTGAACAAATCTCCCACCTTACCAGCACCAAAGTAGCCCCAGAGCATCACGTCACCCTCACCTTGCTTGATAGATGGCGTCAGGCAGCATTCCGGCATCTTTTTAGTTGTTCTGCTTCTCACAAATGATTTTCTGTATGATCCAAACACCTCAAACTTCCATAACATTTTTTCCAATCTCTGTGTCGTATCAATCCTTTTCTTTTATTGGCCAGTCTCAGATTTGGCCCTTTCTTTGCCAAGAAATGGAGAATTCTATGTGACCCCAAGCTTTTGAATGGTAGTGTATTTTGTAAAATGACACATTGATCTACCGTTGTGCTCATAAGTTCACAAGATTTCTTCATTTTTCAGAGAATTTTAATGAGAACACTTTAGCATTTTCTACTCAAAACCTTTTGATCCATCCAAAAACGGCATAAACTTATGAGCAGAGCTCAATGTAAAATCATTCGAGCAATGCGCTGCTGTTGGCTTCCCTCCTGTTGAATGGATTGTATTATTATTATTTTAGATGAAAGCATTTGGAGCATTTCGATAAATGACGAGCATCTAATTCCATCGACAACGTGCTTTAAATCGAGTGCAATTCAACAAAAAAAATCCTGAAGTGTAATCGATATGAAAACAGAGTCGATTAACATTAAAGATACAGTCTCTGATTGAGATAATTATAGATCTGTGTCGAAAACTTTCCCAGCATTCTGCTTGGCTGCAAAAGTGACATCTCAGTGATGCGAACGTTATTTCACCAGGCAACATAAAAAAGTGTAATCTCTGAGTTACATCACAACTTTCCTGATTTGTGAAGAGGAAAAGCCTCTGCTCTTCAGATGATTGAATCAGTCTCTGAGGAAGCTCTCAGAAATAGCAAGTAATCAGTGATCGTAATGCTGCTGCGATGCTGTACAGAACTGAACGGTGCTGCACACTTGCCAAGCTCTTCCCTCGGTGCTAGTGACTCTTATGCAACACTCCCTGGGACGTTGTGCTTCTGCTGATACAGGACCCTTGACATTAATATATTCTGATTTGGGAATTGTTGGGGAATGCTCCCAACTCTTGTTTCTTTGAAAGATAACATTAGACGTGCCAAGAACCATACGAATCTCGACATCTGCTAAAGACGATTTAAAACTCTGGCTATTCATTTTGCTCAGCATCTAGTTTAAATTCAGCTGTGATATACCATAGACACCAAAAACAGCTTTTGGTGGAGTGTATATCCTGAGCTACTGCTGACTCCATTTCTGTCGCCATGCAAAGGTTTCTTTCTCCATAGTTTGCTGAAAAAATCTGTTCCATTTTTGATTGCAATTACTGTTATGCCTCAAACCACTCAATTTTAAGTGTTTAAATATTCACAAAATGAACAGTTTTTACATTTCAGAGAAAGCAGAAGAAGAGCACAGAACCCTGCTGTGTTCCGCTGTGTGCGGCTTCTTCAAAATTCAATAAAACTTTCTTTTCATAGTTCATCTGATCAGGGTATTGAACCTGAAACAGGGGATCATTTAGTTATTTAAACAGCCTTTCAACTAGTTCTGTGTATTTATATGTAATATATTGCATATAAATATACTTCACTATATAATGGTTGAGTTAAATAAACCCCAAAAGATGTTCTTCCCATATGGAAAAAAATGTTTTCAAGTTCAATTTTAAATATGCTTCAAAATATACCAAAAATGGACACAAGTGTATGTGAAAAAGACATTTTTTACCATAAACATATAAAAAAAAAAAAACAGGCAACTATATATTATTACAAATATATTGTCCTGGGATGGACTGGGGACCCCCGTGAACCCAACAAGGGAATAAGCGGGTTGGCAAATGAGTAAATATATATAAAATCTGTACAAAATAACATTTGTACAAATTACTGTTTTTTTTTTTATTTCAAGTAACAAATAGTGAGAAATGGAGTAGTAAGGAACTAATAAACATTATTATTTCATATTGTTTCAATCTTATACATTCTTTGTTATTTACAGTACAAAATGTTTGATGAACTACAAACAAACATGTTTTTCATGTACTTTGTTAAAATCAATGTAGGTATATTTAAATGTATTTAATAAACATATTAGAATAAACATTGTCAATCGTTCTTTAAATACATAATTAACCAAAATATTAAATGAAATATTTGTTAAGTGAAACCAATTATATTTTGTGATCAAAAAATTAATTTCTACCATAATCAAAACATATATTTAGAACTAAAAAATTATTTTTAACCGTATTGGTTTGCACCTATAGTCACAATGTATAAGCAATAATTCTTGGCTAAATTAAGCACCTTATCTATGGGTTTTTTAAAAAAAAAACTATATTATGTTGAATATTTAAATATGATTAAGATTTGCGGTAATGTTAGCATTAGCGAGCTAGTCAATATTTTCTAATAAAATTATGTTTCAAAACATTTTTGCTCATTCAAAGAGATTGTTGCTTTTCTAAAAGTGTGTATTGTCTAATGCCAAACCTATTTTAATTTGTGTTTACATTTTTAAATCCATCATTGGAATTACTAAAGATTGCATTTCATATTAGCAACGGATTTTGCTTCCCCATCCAATTTTGACCACTTTGGTATAAATAAGACCTTTTATACCAAAGAATTTTGATCAAAGTTTCCATCACAAATAAGCATTTTTGCACAAATCATTGCCTCACACTCTTCATTGTAAAAGGTTTTCCGAAATTTAGAGATTTTTACACTTTCCTCGAAAACAGTGAGATTATATGAAATGATCCGGTTCATTAGAGGGGGACATGTTTGCTTTTTTTCAGAAATGACATTGCTCACACTACATTTCAAAGGGTCCATCAATGCAACCAGAAATAAAATAAACAAGAGATAAAACCTGCAAAGAATGGTTTAAAGGTGCTTAAGCTCTTTTTGGTTCTTTGTTGGTTCTTTGTGGGTTTTTCAGGTTATTTTTTCAGCCCTTTGCTAGTGTAAAGAAACTGTTATGGCTGCTCTAAAGTAGGTTATTGTTGTTGCTGGTCATATATGTCCTGCCAAAATGTATTTATATCGGAAATGTCACGGTTGGTCCTAAATAGAACCTTTAGAAGTTAAGGGTTAAACGGCAACAAAAAAGGTTCCTTAGGATTACGAGCCAAAGACCCAGATTTGGTTCTGTATAGAACCTTTTTTGAGAGTGCGTTGTGTGACAGATTTTTACTGAGAGATTACTGCTACCAGAGATGATGAAGACCAGAGATGATGAAGACCAGAGATGATGACCTCTAGTTTCCATTGTTCTGTGAAGCATCTAATAATGTTGAGGGAGTGTAGCTACATAACAACATTATACTTACGTCTGTCTTAAAGCGTTTCACCAACATAGGCCACAAAAATCCCTTTGTTGCACACATCGGTTTGAGTTTCATCTTGTCGTAACCAAACTTGATTAGACGGTAATGACAATGTGGTTGGACTTTCCCCGGGTGAGGCTTCTGGGGGAAACGTGAACCACCAGTTGAGTTTTTATGAAGTCTGCTCTGATCTTTTACAGGAAAATTGCTGCAACAGACCATGAACCCACGGACGCTCGTAAATCCTTTCCCTGTTTTGACGAGCCCAACAAAAAGGCCACCTACACGATCTCCATCAGCCATGACAGCGCCTATGGAGCGCTCTCCAACATGCCTGTGGAGGTAGGTTCATCCCCTGCTGCCTGTGCCGCCTCAGTGTAGAGGTTAAGAGATGCAAAAACAGAAAAATTTCACACCTTGTACTTTCTGTGGTCCCCCCCCCCTTTTTTTTGTCTACTGGTAAACTTTTTGTAGTAAACTCCCAATGTTTAGTAAAACTTGGTTTTAAAAAGCTACATGACATTTCGTCACATTTCTGATGGCATGAATGTGTTTGGGGTTTGAAGAGTAGGTATTGGCTCTACAGCACCACCTAAAGCATTCCAGCTTGTGGTGGAAAAAAACTAAATTTGGCAGACACATACAGGGTACCAAGACTTTAAAAAATGTAATATGGACCACTTTTCCAAACTTGACAGGAATGTAGATTCATGTAACACCTGTAAGGTTAAAGCATATCTGCATCTGTAACCCTGCTTCCCAAGAACATAGAAAAACTGTCCGAGGAAAAGACGAGAACGTCCTTCACGAAGTCAGTGGAGATGAGCACGTATCTGGTGTGTTTCGCCGTGCATCAGTTCGGTTATGTGGAACGCCGCTCAGAAAGAGGAATTCCAGTACGTTTTATCTTTCAATCGCTGAAGCTCAACATCATGTCCTTTAATGATCAGCTCTCTTTCTCTTTCCTTCTGGACAGTTGCGTATCTACGCTCAGCCGCTGCAGATCTCGACGGCTGAGTATGCTGCAGATGTCACCAAGATTATTTTCGATTACTTTGAGGAGTATTTTGACATGGAATATTCAATAGGAAAACTTGGTAACTGGGCAATTTTACAATACTTTATGGGATATGTGATAATTTTATTTCATTAGATTTGTTTTCATATGCATAATATGCTAAGAGAACACCAAAGTTCAATTAAAACAAAAAAGTTTTGGCAAGAAACATTAGTTTTAATCCAGATGCCTAAATAACTAAAATATAAATTAAAACATTGCATTATTTTCTATCCCATATGTCACCTTAATTAAAACAGATTAAATTCATGTTTGCTTAAATTTATGTGCAATAATGACTTGAAAAAATTTTGACACTTCTTTAAAATAAAAAAAG
This sequence comes from Danionella cerebrum, assembly GCA_007224835.1. Lineage (NCBI taxonomy): Eukaryota > Metazoa > Chordata > Actinopteri > Cypriniformes > Danionidae > Danionella > Danionella cerebrum. The sequence goes on from SRMA01026571.1 coordinate 53,869, forward strand.
ACAGAAATCACACGAGCTCAATATCTGATCAGTCACACCTTTCTTTTTAAGCATCACCTTGTTATGTCTTAAGGTGCGTTCAGAACCTCTTGGATATGAAAAAGGATACAGAACGCAGTGGAAAAGCCCCTAGTCGAACCGAGCTGAGTCGAGCCGAGTCGTTATGAAACGGGTTACTGGAAAACAACCTTAACCTGTCTCCCCCAAAGCTCAATTTAACTCAAAAAGGCAGGGTGGTTGGACTTTTATTTGCTACACAGGTGCCTGCCTTTACAAATCAAGTGTTATCTTCCAAATTTACCACAGGGGCATCCCAACTGAGCGAGAGAAAAATCTCCAAAATGATCAGTAGGAAGAGGGCGCACCTGAGCTCAATTCTGAGCTTCTTTTGAAATAGTTTAAAAACAACAAAACACACAAAACGAAGTTGCATGCAGAAATTTATTCATTCAATCATCTTCTAACCCGGTTATTCTCTTTCGGGGTCACAGAGTGAGCATCATCAGCTCATATCGGGTGAGAGGCGGGGGTACCCCCTGGACAGGTCGCCAGTCCATTGCAGGGCAACACACACTCACATATTCACACCTAAGGGCATTTGATTATTCAATTAACCTACCCGCATGTTTTTGGAATTGTGAGGGAAACCAGCAAGCCTCGACAACCTTCTAACTGATGCCACCCTTAAAAGTCTCGGCACCGGTACGTTTGCCAATACCAGCGGTTGTTTTGATTTAGGTAGGAATGCCACGACTCACTAATTGTTTAATTTAACAATATGTAGGCTTCAAAAATTTTAATCGTTTTTATACTTTTTATTCAAACATTACAAGTGTTATGACATATTGAAAGGTAATTCAAATTATAATTTGAGAAAATGTGTGATCGTCTTTCAGTTTAATTTTATAGATTACAAATCGGTACCATCATTGCCATCTAGTGGTGAAAAGAAGGGATAACCCGTGGAAGTACAAGACCTGTGATATAGCTTGTAATTTTCAAAGTAATGGCACCAAAAAATACTTGGAACTCTATAAGGTCTAGGAGAGATTCGTCTAGTTTTTCGATCGAGTTTTCACATTGGTTTTGCTTTTTGGGGGGATTTATACATTTTGATTTTGTCTTTGATTTCAGTTATAAAACATAAAAAACGTTCAAAGTCAATGTTTGCAAAAAAAAAAAAAATTACAAATTTTACTAGACGGAATTGGATCAATTTCAGGATTGTTGTGGAATTATTGCGTAATGTAAAGAAATTATTATTTGTACAAAAAATGTGGTTTTGTACAAAAAAAATGTCCAGCATTGTCACAAAAAACTATAAACAAGTCAAAAAGGCCCCAGACTTTAAAATCAAGCTGTAACATAACAAATGTAGAAAAAACTGCAGCTCTGCGAAAACTTTCATTACCATAAAATAAATTTAATATGACAAGCAGCAATTTATTTATTTAAACTCATCACTCTAGTTCTTCTCACTCTGATTGTACCTGGTTACTGCAGCTGTATGACTTCATCAAAACAAATCATATTTTATCTTATCATCTGATTCTTTTGTCACCCAAGGCAATGCCACTGAAGTGAAGAGCTATAAAACATGTTCTGTCTGTGCTTCAGATAAGATAGCCATCCCAGACTTTGGGACAGGAGCGATGGAGAACTGGGGCTTGATCACTTACAGAGAAACCAACTTACTGTTCGATGAGAAGGAGTCCTCCTCCATCAACAAGCAACGAGTGGCCAGCGTCATCGCTCATGAACTCGTTCATCAGGTACTCACCAGCTCTTCAGCTAATCAATATAATACTCTAATCTCTGATGCTAAGGTGTCCTGCAGATGCTCACTCTGATCCTGCAGAAGGGGTTCTTTAAACACATTTTTTAACTTTTAAATAATGGGCCCCAACACAAAGCAGTAGAGATGGATCTTGATTTCTATGCATATCTCCGTGCTTTTCTGTCCAGTGCGAATTTAACTTCTTTTAATGTATTCCACTGCTGTGGTAGTTTAGTTTAGTGTGAGTCTGAACGTGGATCTTCTAAGGTCTTTAGAGGTGTTGTTAATCCATCAATCAAATCAGAAAACATAGCTGCATCCATTACATGGCTCTCTTAGGAACCAATCTTTACAGTGTTCATGCTGCGCTGGTCAAGTGAGTTACAGATCTTTTCTCCCCAGGAGATTCAACCAATGCTCTACATTTGTTTAAAATAAATGCGATTGAAAGGTGAAAGAGGAGACCAGCACTTGTTGTGAATATACATATTAAAGCCACTTTTACACCTCCGGTGCCTCATCAAGCTGAGCTTCAGCGGAGGCTGGTGAACGATTTTAGAGCTCGAGTGCTATTTGTTCTGTTCTGTACATGAAGGAAATGGTAAATAATGACTGTGATCATTCAAACTTTTCTTGACTTCTTGGATTCTTATTTTAGTAAATGGCAATGGTCAATTTTGTATGATGTATGTCCTGTCTACGCAAAAGCGGTGGATTTTCAGAACTTAATGGAAACTGTGATTGACTGTGTAGCCTCCCAGCCTGCCGTCCACCTGTGGTGTGAATGGCATTAATGCACTCCTCCACTACTGGAACATCATGTGGTTTAAGGGTACAGTGGTACCCCGAGATACAATATTAATCCATTGCAGGGTGGCTTTCGTATCTCAAAGCAAGTTTTACATGTAAAACGCTTAATCCCTGCAACGGCTCTCAGAAACAACAGAATAAGTAGATGAAAAAAATGGAAAACCAGAGAACAATCAAGTAACGTTTCTTCAATCCTTAAATCTACACATTGTTAATGTAATAAATGATAATAAAACAGAATAAAACACAAGCAAAATACGTAATATGTTCACAAATGTGAAACATTACCTTGAGAGTGAGGCGATGTGTCGGAGGAGGAGGAACGGATGCAGAAAACATTACGGCGGTACGTATGAAAGTAAACTTTCTCGAGATATTTCACGAATTACTGACAGCAACACGGTTTCAAGCACGAGCGCAGACAGATGGAGAGACGCTTCTGAGAACGCGTCACAGGGTTTCTCTAACCTGCGCTACAGAACAGCACTTTTCACGTTATAAACGTTATTT
>SRMA01026571.1:60157-157683 GCA_007224835.1 Danionella cerebrum
GCGACACACAGGAGACCAGCACCTGTTGTGTTTTTAGATGCTAAAGTTACTTTCATACCACTTCTACATGCTTCATCAAGCTCACATTCAGATTCGGGCAGGGGACTGTGGAGCTTTTGTGTTCTGTGCTACATGCATGAAGTAAATGGGAAATAATGACTATGATTTGATCAATTAAAATTTTGTTTGACTTTTGGGCTTCTTATTGCCTTTCTGGGAAACAAAGATACAAATTGGCCAATTTGTATGAGGACTTCTCAGAAGTAGTTGATTTCCAAAACCTAATGGGCCTCATGGAGATTCTAATTAGCTGTAAAGCTTTCAGGCGTGAATTCCACCTGTGGTGGACATGGCATTATTGCACAGCTTCACTGGTTAAACATCATTTCACCTCATTGCTGTTGACAAATAGGTTTCACACAAAAACAATTTTTCTTTGTGATCAATTGAATCCTAGGGTTCAGTTTTCTTTTCAACATTTCTTCTTGGAAGTGCGCCTCATGACTTTTTCAAAGAAAATAAGTGCCTTTACTCAAAAACGATTGAAATATGCTGATAGAAATCACACACAGTTTTGACCTTTAACTTACAGCATTTAAAACTTGTGCTTCTGTCCTGCATAGAGGAAAACACAGATACATCAAAGTATTTCATTATTAATTTACCAATATGTGCATGAGAGAAGATCACTGGCCATCTGTCAATATTACATTTTTAAAACTTCTAAGCAATCCTCAGAAAAAGGAGGATATGGGCCCCGACACAAAGAACTAAAGATGGAGCAGCTAGACACCTGCTCTGAGCTGATGCTGTTTTACTTCTTTTACAAAATCTTTTCATTGGATTCTATTTTCCATTCAGGCTCACAATGAATTTAACATTAAACAGAATGGTTACATCCCTGGGTTTATCACCCAAAACGAGTTTCGAATTTACAGCAAAACTCATCAACATCAGCTTAACCACTGAACACTTCACCACGCAGGGCATTCTGTGCCAAACCCTTTTCATTAAAGTTTGAATTGTTCCCAACAAATGAACACTTGTATATCACAAAAACAGCCCAATAAACCCTCTATAACAGCATTGTCAAAGTACAGTGATTGACACCATGACTCTCCACCAATCAGAACCCATTGTGATTCCGCCGGTCACATTGAGAAGTTTATTCTGGATTAATGTTAAAATAAAAGTGGCTCTGTTGGGAGCAGGGTCTGATCAAAGTCTGTCTCTTCAGGTCAGGTCTCTTGCTTTTAAAAGCTCTTTACAGCTCTGCCGCTGGTCATTTGATCTCACACGCATCGACAGAGACTTGAATGTCTTCAGTCTTTAGAGGTGTTGATAATTCTCAGCAATAGAGTCAATTGCAATCAGAAAACATAGCTGCATACGCCTGGGGGCATTCGATCCTCTACGGGGCTCTCTTGGGACATTGAGTGGAGGAACTAATTTTTCCAGTGTTCATGCTGAGCTGGTCATTTTCAAGCGTGTTCAGGAGGTTCAGCCATTGAACTAAGCCCATGCGTCACACAGGAGACCAGCACCTGTTGTGTTATTAGATGCTAAAGTTACTTTCATACCACTTCTACATGCTTCATCAAGCTCACATTCAGATTCGGGCAGGGGACTGTGGAGCTTTTGTGTTCTGTGCTACATGCATGAAGGAAATGGTATGGACTGTGATTTAATCAATCTAACTTTTCTTGACCTTTTAGGCTTAATAATGCGTTTCTGGGAAACAGCATCAGCCAATTTGTATAAGGACTTCTCAGAAGTGGTTGATTTACAAAACCTAATGGGCCTCATGGAGATTCTGATTAGCTGTAAGCCTCCAGCCTTACTGCCACCTGTAGTTCAAATGCCATTATTGCACAGCTTCACTGGTTGAACATCATTTCGAACACTTCTTAATCAGGTAGCGTGCCGTGAGATAATGTCAGGTTTGAAATCCAATCCAATTTCACATAACTGCTGTTGACAAATAGGTTTCACTCTAAAACTATTTTTCTTTGTGATCATTTGAATCCTAGGCTACAGTTTCCTTTTTAACATTTTTCCTGGAAGTGCGCCTCATGACTTTTTCAAAGAAAATAAGTGCCTTTACTCAAAAACGATTGAAATATGCTGAAAGAAATCACACACAGTTTTGACCTTTAACTTACAGCAATTAAAACTTGTGCTTGTGTCCTGCATAGAGGAAAACACAGATACATCAAAGTATTTCTTTAATAATCTGACAAAATGCGCAAGAGAGCTGATCACTGGCCATCTGTCAATATTACATCTTTGAAAGAGAAATCCTCATAGAATCAAAGATATGGGCCCCGGACACCTGCTCCGAGCTGATGCTGTTTTCTGTGTGCAGGATTCTATTTTCCGTTCAGTCTCACAATGATACAGTTTTGAAAAAGCCCTCTACATTTTTGTATTTAACAATAACTCATGGATTCGATTGGCACATACTCTAAATGTTTTGACTTTAGTCCTGTGAAAACTGATGGAAAAGGTGTGAGAGTTGAACTCTCAAACTAGGAAAAATGTGTGTATTAAAGCACCCACATCCCCCATGGTTTCAACATCCACCTGAAAGAAAATGTTCATTGACATTTTTATCTCCCATTGATTTCATAAAAATGTTTGTGAAAAATTGCAAAAACATGGCAAACAGTAACTGTACAAAGAATTCCTCAATAACCAACGTGGTCTCATGAATATTATATTATAGCGCAACACGTTACGGAGTTAAAAAAGCCCATAATTTAATTCTCCAGTTCTCACTTAATTAGCATATAAGTTAGTAAGTGTTTATTTCTAGAGCGCTCCAACACTGATGTGCTCTCCATTGTTTTCAAATAAATTTGCAGACCATTTAAAACAGCAAAAAAGAACAGTAAATGTCTTAATGTCTAATTTTAAAGTTTGTATTGGAATAGTTACTGTTAAAAACGTTTTTACAGCTCAGAACTGTCTATTTTAAAGTTTTGTGTTGTGATAATAGTGGTGAGTTCAAAAATAAATTTAAGTTTCCAAAACTTTTGTGTCAAATATACAGTAGGTATGCGTTTTAAGGGATTGTTCTGTACATTTTCCAAACTGTAATCATGTTTTTATGGATTATAGCTGCCTAAATGCATGTGATCCCATGGGTTTCTTTCAAAAATGCTCCAAAACCCCATTTTGGAACATTTAAAATCATGTATTGTTTATTACAGATAATACAGTAATTTGTTACTTTATGGCAATAAATCATATTTTCTTTCAATTTTAACTGTTCAATTACTGTAAATTCAACGATCAGCTCACGTTTTGAGACATTGATCTTTTTCTATGCCATTTACACGGAACTTTGCTGTTAAATTTTTATGGCTGAACACATAGCACTACTGAATACTGAATTCTGAATTTTGCAGGCAGTCAATGTGAGGCAGATAAGACTGGCTGCACTGTATTTGTGCAGTTTTTTTAGTTCCAAAGTAGCTCACCAAACACCGAATGTAAGAGAAACATCTTTCTAATGTCTTGTTGGTTCAGAAGCAGTAAATGCATGTCTTTTGAACATCTTGGCTAAGAGGATGTTTGCTGGGAACTGCATCTCAAAGTTGGAAGACCAGGGAAAAACAGGATCATAAAGATTAAAATCATAAAGTTATAGATTACAGCATCCAGTTTTGGTGTTAATCACCAGTCACACATTGCAGACTGATAAGATGCCCTTTTATGGCCAGGATCAAGGTTATTGGACACAATGAAATCCAATAAAAAACAGGGTTAAATGGTTATATTTTTTGTTAATTGTTAACACGTTTCTATGTAAAGTTAAGTTTGGACATGTGCTGACTCTTGAGTTTGCTAATAAATGTTTTTGCATGTGTTTTTTTATGTATTAGTCAGATAAAGCATGAATTTCTTATTTTTTCTGCAGTGGTTTGGAAATATTGTGACGATGGATTGGTGGGACGACCTGTGGCTGAACGAGGGCTTTGCCAGCTTTTTCGAGTATATTGGAGTAGAACAAGCAGAGCCTGATTGGGGAATGGTGAGCAAATGTCTCAGGTTCTTTTATAAAATCCCACACATGCTGTTTAAAATGTTCTGAGATGTGTAGAATATGGAAATAATGCAGAATATAAATCCAAGCCCAGTGACTCCTTGAAATAGTGCATTTACCTTATGCAAAGCATTCCTGATCATATGTCAATCAAAAGATATGATAGTTTACAGAGTACCGTATATCTCTTCATAGACATATCTCTATATAGTTTAAAACTCTTTAAAAATCCCAGTTTTTTTTGGTACCATTCCTTTTTGGTAATTCTTCAAAACCATAAAATAATGTTCTCAGAATGTTCCATTTTGATTATCTTTGGTAACTCTCCCAAAAATCTCAGAATGTTTTAGTTATAATTATTTTTTTGCAATCATGATACAATATTTCTAAAATATTCCATTTTAAATTTTTTTTTTCTAATCATAATAAATTTTAAAACGTAAAATTTTTTTCCAACCCCAATACAAAATTTCAATATGTTCCATTTTGCATATTTTTTTGCAATCACGATACAATAGTCCTAAAATGTTGCTTTTTGGATTTTTTTTGCTATAATATTAAAAAATGCCTAAAACGTTCCATTTTTGATTTTTTGCAATCCTAATACCAGATTCCTAAAATTTCAATTTTTCAATATATATTTTTTGCAACCATACAACTCCTTTTCAAAATGTTCAATTTTTTCCGATTACAATACAAAATTTCAATACGTTCCATTTTGCATATTTTTTTGCAATCATAATACAACAGTTCTACAATATTCCATTTTGGATTTTTTTTTGCCATAATATTAAAACATTCCTAAAATGTTCCATTTTTGATATTTTGCAATCCAAATACAACATTCCTAAAAGTTCAATTTTTTTAATATATATTTTTTGCAACCATATAACTACTTTTCAAAATGTTCCATTTTTTCCAATTACAATACAAAATTTCAAAACGTTCAATTTTCCATATTTTATGCTATCATAATACAATATTCCTTAAAAGTTCCATTTTGGATATTTTGCAATCATACTACAACATTCCTAAAATGTTTCATCTTGGACATATTTTTTCCATCATAATAAAACATTCCTAAAACATTAAATTTTGGCTAATTTTTTAAGGAATGTTGTATTTTTCCCAGTCAACTTTTTGTTTTGTAATTATAAAATAACAATCACAAAATGCTCCTGTAACATTCCCTGAATGTTCTTTTAGTCAATGAAATTCCATTAGGAGAACTTTCTTCAAAACAAATACGAACAATCCTTTTCTGTAAAGTAAATATTTATAACAATAAATAACATTATTCGAGCCAAAATGTAAATGTTCTGGGTACCATCAGAGTGAAACAAAGTGCATCAGAAAAGAAAACAAACTCTGGTACGATTCAATCACACTTAACAAGACGGGTGTAAATTCCTTCTATAATTGTATATTTTTTATTAAATCCTTGATTAATTTTTAGCGTGACGTCATGCTGATCAATGATGTTTATCCTGTGATGGTGGATGATGCTCTTCTATCCTCGCATCCCATCATTGTGGACGTGTCCAGCCCAGCGGAGATCACCTCTGTCTTTGATGCCATCTCATATAATAAAGTAAGGTTCTCCGTGTTTCCTTTAGTTTTTAGTCGTCTTCTGCAGATTACATTCGGTGATTCCAATCCTGTTCTGTTCCAGGGAGCTTCCATCTTACGAATGCTGGAGGATTTGCTTGGACGTGACACATTTAGAGATGGATGCAGAGTAAGGGGTCTAGATTTTTTTGTTCACCATTTACAATCACTTGCACTTTTTATTTAAAGTACATGTTTTTTTCTTTCACTTCAGAGATATCTGAAGAGCTACCTCTTCCAGAATGCAAAGACAGCAGACTTCTGGGAAGCCTTGGCGAAGGTAAGTACAGTTTAATGCTGTTTTTAACAGTTTATGTCTGCTACCATTACTTGAGTTTTCTGAAAACTTGACAACCATTTTTACATGGTTATTTTATTAATGGTTTGATTAGGTTATGATTAAACAACCTACAGTCAGTGACCCGTCCGTTCAGAGATGCTCTTCTGCAAACCTCGATTGTAACAATCGGTTATCTGAGTTAATTCTGCCTTTCTATCAGCTCGAACAAGTCTTACCGTTCTCCTCTGGCCTCAACAAGGCATTTGCTTCCACAGAACTGCAGCTTACTGGATATTTTCTCGTTTTCTCATGTTAACCCTAAAGTTGGTTGTGCTGACAATCGCAGTAGATCAGCAGTTTCTGAAATACTCAGACCAGCCACGTTCAAAGTCACTTAATTCACCTTTCTTCCCCATTCTGATGCTCGGTTTGAACGTCTTGACCAGGGGTGCTCATTACGTCGATCGCTGAAATTGAAACACTATCAGTCGATCATCGATCGCGTCACAGTTCAGTAAAGTTAGCTGCAGATTCACAGATTCGGTTTTCTCTGATCAATAGCTTGAGACCAGAATGTTCTTAGTAAACAAATAATACCTATTTTTAATCTGTGTTATGTAGCAGACAAACTACAAAACTTTTTTTTTGAGCAACCCGCTGACATGGAATCGCTTAGGGACCGTCTGCAAATGACCAGATCCAAAATATGTTTTACCCAGAATATGCTTCATAACTTCATTCTAAATTACTCTATTACAACCAAAATCAAGCAACACGCCACTCCTCACCTGCATATTGTACTGCACGACTCAGTTTCAATAAAAAAAATAAAATATTTATTAGAGCATCATTTTTATTCTTGATTATTTGCATCAAAGCTCAATTGCTTCCATAAAAATCACTTTATTACCATCAAATTCAGGTCACACACAACTGTTCTGATGATTCAATTCAGTGCAAGTCACCAAATTAAACTCATGTTATTACAAAAAATGTAAATAACTAATTATTATGTGTGTTTTGTCAATTCTCAATAAAGTTGAATATAATTGTTTGTTGATTGATGCTTTACATTTTTGTAGCGGGTAGATCACTTTGACTTGGTCATTTTAAAAGTAGCTCGCAAGCTGAAAAAGTGTGAGCACCCCTGGTCTTGATCATGTCTATACGACTAAATTAATTGAGTTGCTGCCTAATTGAGGTGTACCTAATAAAGTGGCCAGTGAGTGCATGTAGCACCTTAATGGAACATTACCTGAACGAACCCCCTAGCAAATGTTTTAAGTGTCTATGATCATGACGTCTAAACTTTCAGCAACAACCCGAAATTCACAGTCTATTATTGAATCCTAGCTATATGCTAATGCTAACCGTGCTTGTAATTCACAAGCAGCATGCTAAATCTGCTAGCAAGTCATGATTTTTAATACTACTACTGCACTGTTGAAACCTCCTCAATCACTGCTGCTATTATTGATGTAAAATGAGATATTTATTCTAAAATACATATTTAAGCTAATTGTTAGCCAACACACACAGAAACTTGTAAGCCATCTTTTCTGCCTTTCTCAAGGAGAGCGGCTTACCTGTGGCAGACATCATGGACACGTGGACCAAGCAGATGGGTTATCCTGTGCTCAGTCTGACCAGCACAGACACTGAAGCCAAAGTCACACAGAGCAGGTTCCTCCTGGACCCTGAAGCTGACCCCAGTCAGCCCAGCTCTCCCCTGGGGTGAGCCTGATGCTCCTGTTTGTCTCGATTCCACACTGAAATCACCATAACATCCACTCATGAAACAAACTGAGATTATTAAGAACAATGCAAACACAGACAAATATTGGGACGTGATGGCAATGTAAGGTAACAGGAAACAGGTAAAATACTCCCAAACCTCTGGATATCGGCAACCTGTATTCAAATACACTAGACTCACAATTAGGGGTGGGGGGTGAGGGTAAGCGGAGCTACAAGAAGCAATAGCCCAAAGCAATGCTGAGCAACAAATGTCTCTTAGCAACTTTATTTAAAGAGCTTGTAACTTCCTGGTTGTGATGTATTTCCTGTTTGTGACGTATGTCCGGTTCTATCTCAGAAATCAACCAGGAAGCAGGGTTATAAATATTTTTTCTATGGCACCTTCCACAGTTGAAAAAAAGAAACAGAAAGGTATAATCGATAATAATAATTATGCATTTTATTTAGGGCACATTTCAAGGATCTTAAGGACACCGTACAGAACAAAAACAAAGGGGAAAAGTCAACATAAAATTAAGATTGCACACAAACGTTGATGTTGGCTTGTACTAGATCCATTTAAAGCTATTTTTTAAATGTTGCCATTATCACAGTGAGTAACATAAACCAACCCCCATTTCTCGATAATTTTCCAAAGCTGAGATAGACACAAAAACGAAATCTGTTGCTATGGTAAACATTCTGGTTGCTATGAAGTGGTCAGTAACATAAGATAGTATCCCACATGTCAATACGAGTAAAATAAACCAACCCCAACATCTCTAAGATTTTCCCAAGCTGAAATAGAGAAATGCTAATTCAGTTGCTATGGTAAACAGTCTGGTTGCTATGGAGCGATCAGTAATGTAATATAATGTTCCCATTTCAATTCAAGTAAAATAAAGCAACCTGCACAGAATAATAATAATAATAATAATAATAATAATAATAATAATAATAATAATAATAATAATAATAATTTAAACAACAGTGCATATAATAACATAATAAAGTAATATTAGGTTTTTTTCCCCATGTAGTCTACTATTAAGTTTTTTTTCCCTTTTTTATGTTTTTTTTGTGCTTATTGTCAAGCTCTACATAATTACAACAAGTGGCCAAAACTGGTACTGCAATCACAAAACAATGAGTGACACATACACACAAAGTTTTTCATTCTGTGTCTCCTTCATCCCACAGCTACAAATGGACCATTCCTGTGAAGTGGAGGGCTCTAGACTCCAAAAATAACTCCTTCATATTTGATAAAGGACACACAGGTGAAGCCGATCAGCCGGGCAGTTATTAATGGATTGTAATGAATTGATGACTTCTATTGTGTAAAATCTGTCACTTCCACATGTTTCTTTAGAGGCGGTCATTAATGGATATTCACCTGCTACCGACGGCCTCATCAAAGTCAACAAAGATCACATGGGGTTTTACAGAGTGAACCACTACGACCACGTGTGGAGCGCCATTGCTGAACAACTTCTCTTAGATCACGAGGTAGCTCAAGTCAAATGTATTTCTCTAGTGCTTTTACACATATTTAAATTAATGGAATACATTTAAATATAAACAAGTATTTATATTTGTCCATTACTGGAATATGTTCCTTTATATCATGTAATATATCGTGTACACTCAACATTGAGTTCTTGGTATTTCCAAATATAATTTAGTCTGATCAAATAGATACATTTTATATGTCTATATAATGTTTAAAGGAATTAATAAAGATTAGGTTATTTATAATATATACATACAGTGGGGTAAAAAAGTATTTAGTCAGCCACCAATTGTGCAAGTTCTCCCACTAAAAAGATGAGAGAGGCCCGTAATGTTCATCTTAGATAGACCTCAACTATGACAGGTTTTTAAAGAATATATTTGCAAAATATGGTGGAAAATAAGTATTTGTTCAATAACAAAAGTTCATCTCAATACTTTGTTATATACCCTTTGTTGGTAATGACAGATCAAATGTTTTCTGTAAGTCTTTCACACACTGTTGCTGGGATTTTGGCCCATTCCTCCACACAGATCTCCTCTAGAGCAGTGATGTTCTGGGGCTGTCGCTGGCAACACAGACTTTCAACTTCCTCCAAAGATTTTCGATGGGGTTGAGATCTGGAGACTGGCTAGGCCACTCCAGCACCTTGAAATGCTTCTTACGAAGCCACTCCTTCGTTACCCGGGCGGTGTGTTTGGGATCATTGTCATGCTGAAAGACCCAGCCACGTTTCATCTTCAGTGCCCTTGCTGATGGAAGGTTTTCTCTCAAAATTTGACAACACATGGCTCCATTCATTCTTTCCTTTACACGGATCAGTCGTCCTGGTCCCTTAGCAGAAAAACAAGTTGGTTGCTATGGTAAATGGCCTGGTTGCTATGAAGGGATCGGTGAGATAACATAATATTCCTCATGTCATTATGAGTAAAGTAAAGCAGTCCAATGTTTCAATGATTTTCCATTACTGAGATAGAGAAATGCCAAGTTGGTTGCTATGGTAAATGGCCTGGTTGCTATGAAAGGATCAGTGAGATAATATAATGTTCCCCATGTCACTATGAGTAAAATAAAACAGTCCAACATTTCAGTGATTTTTCAGATGAAGATATGACAAGTTGGTTGCTATGGTAAACAGCCTGGGGTCAGTGAACTAGTATAATGTTGCCATTGTCACTATACATTATTTAAACCTACCCTTAGGTTTGTATCATATACCAAAACTGAGATAGAGCTCAAAAAAACGTGGTTGCTAGGGAGCTATCGTTGATGACATAAACATCAAATCCACATTTCAATGGCAATTATTAGTCAATTTTAAATATTTATCATTTTCTAGAACCTGGGGTTCATATATTTTTGCACAGTGATTGGTAAATTCTCGCACAGACCGGTGACTTCCACACGTGTGGTCAGTTTGAAGTTTCTATGAGGTGCTCAGTTTGAGTTACAGTTCTACAAAATTGAACTCCATGTTAAATCAATGGACAGTTTTCTAGCATTCTTAGCGATTTCCCAGAATTCCTTGTGTGGTACCTGTCTGAAAAGATATAATAACTCGTATGTGTTTGCAAAGTTTGCTGGCTGTCGCTTGAATGGTCTTCGAGGAGAAACCTTTTGAGGCAAAAGACGAATACCACAATAACGCATTTGCTCTATGTGTTTAGGTTTATGATGCGACGGACCGAAGCAGCTACATTGATGACGTGTTTGCATTTGGACGGTGAGTTGTCCCACCACAGGAAGCATGCTTTCGAAATGGGAAGACTGCTTTTGTTGATATTTTGTGATTATTCTTCGGACAAACATGTTTTTGCATTCACAGGGCCGATATAGTCAATTATGGAAATGCCTTGAACTTAACACGATACCTGACCAATGAAACGGCATATATCGTCTGGGATCGAGTATCGACTTCTATTTCGTATCTGAGGGAAATGCTTGCCGATGATGTCGAGCTCTACCGCAAATTCCAGGTATGAGTTCACAGTTTTACGCGAATGTGTTTTTTTTCCCGTGTATTCCTGGGTAGACTTTACTTTTTTTTTTCTCATAAAGTTTAGTCACATTGTTTGCCATTATTTCTGTGTTAAGAGACTCTTCAGGGATCATGTGCAGAAGATCTCCAGAGAGCTTGGGTGGAATGACGAGGGGACTCAGACAGAGCGGTGAGGATACTTTAGATATAGTAACTGTTTGAGTTCAGTTTAATTTAATTAATAACCAACTACACACACATACGGCGTAAACAGAAACACAGTTTTCTGAGAGAAATTACAAGGGAAACAAAATGAAACATGGCACACTTTCTTCTGGGTGCTTTGAGCAGTGTTCCCACCAGGGGAACAATGCACACCACCACCAACACTGCCTTTTACTGTTTACAGAACATTTATTCTAAGATGCAGAGATAATCCTTTAAAGCAAAAAAATTTTGCCCGCTGCACATCGCATCTGTACCACTCACTACACATGCACAGATGCTCTGAATTCCTGCTGGCTGTCTATTAATAGAGCTCTATGTTCAAGCACAATAATAAACATTTGAAGGGAATGAAAAGATGTGGTTGAAAAAAATAAAAGCAATAGAGATAATTTCATCCTGGAGAGGATTGTGAAACAAACCCCATCAGTGCTTCAAGAATTACCGCGCATATGCGCATGCAAGACATTAGTTTTAGCTGGTACATTCTTTTGTGTGAACCCACTTTCTTTTTGTGAAACAAAACCCATTAAAATATGGAGGGGATTCATGAAGAGTGGATTGTAGCTAGAGTCAGTGCTTCAATAATTACCACGCACAGACGTATACAAGACATGCGTTTCAGCTGTCGCATTTTTTGTGTGAAGCTACTTTAAAACAAGAGATAGTAACTCACTGGAGAGGATTGTGAAACAAAATCTATTAAAAATATGGAGGGGATTCATGAAGAGTGGACTGTGGCTGGAGTGTTTCAAGAATTACAACACCACCACAGTAAGTGAGAAAAGCATAGTTTTGGTTCAAGATGCCCTGTGTGCAACTAGAAATCCTTTTATAGAAGCGTATCTCGATGAAGGCATGGCAGAGAATGTGTGTAGATTTATTTTTTTCTGAACTAGAGGCTGTCGTATACAGATCAAAATTCATGATTCTTGAAATTAAACCCCCAGGGTCTTCATACTCCAGTTTGGGAACAACTCCTGCACATTTAACTTGGATCGAATGACCATTTAGTAAAGTTTAAATGACATGCCTTGAAAGAATCTGTTAGAAATTCTCTTTATCGTATTTTCAGGCTGCTGAGAGAGATCGTTTTGGGTATTGCCTGTCAGATGGATGACCAGGAAGCTCTCGATCAAGCCTCTGATATTTTCAATAAATGGATTACAGGAGCAATCAGGTAACACTCTCATTTATAGTGCCCTCGATAATTATTGGTACTCCTGGTTAAGATTTCTTAAAAGCCTTGAAGAAAATTCAGCTTTTATTGCAGAAGCATATCGTCACACTGAAAATTTTAAGGAGAAATCAAAATCCCTGACTAACAAATGATTGAAAAAAAAAACTTTCCACAATTGTTCCACAATTATTGGGACTCCTAACAATTCCTAGAAAATATTTCTGAAAAGTATTTCTGTCATTTCTACACTACAGTGGTATACGAGATACGAATGCTTCGAGATACGAAGAAAAATTCGGGATACGAACAATAACAAACATTTCTGCTCTATTTTCCACTTGTTTGTCTGACGTCGTGCTGGACTCCTTTATGACGTCGTCATGGGGCTCCATTCTCCCTTTGAAGAAAGTGTGCTTTAAGGGGCTGATACGCTTCACAACTCTTTAAATCATGTGTATAGATTACAAATAATGTACTTTAACAAATGTTAGAGTCAAGGTGTTGTTAAAAAATAACGTTTATAACGTGGAAAGTGCTGTTCTGTAGCGCAACTTAGAGAAACCCTGTGACATACTCTCTCCATTCCTTCTCACACGCTCGGTATTCTCTGCGCTCATGCTTGAAACCGTGTTGGTGTCAGTAATTCGTGAAATATCTCGAGAAAGTTAACTTTCATACGTGGTACCGTAATGTTTTCTGCATCCGTTCCACCTCCTCCGACACATCGCTTCACTCAAGGTTAGGTTTCACATTTGTGAACATATTACGTATTTTGCTTGTGTTTTATTCTGTTTTATTATCATTACATTTATATTACATTTATATTACATTAACAATGTGTAGATTTAAGGATTGAAGAAACATTACTTGATTTTTCTCTGGTTTTCCCTCTTTTTCATCTACTTATTCTGTTGTTTCTGAGAGCCGTTGCACAGATTAGGTGTTTTACATGGAAAACTTGCTTCGAGTATCTCAGGGTACCACTGTAGTTAAAAAAGAGAGTACCTAGGAACATTTATTAGTACTTATCACTTCCGGCTTCCCTGGGGTATAAATATGACGTGACACAGAGGCCATTTCTCTTATCTACTCTTCAACATGGGAAACACAAGGGAACACAGCATTCAAGCAATGGCTACATGAAAATAGCACCTGCCCATATCTACAGTGAGAGGAATCATTAGGAAGTTCAAGTTCGTTTAATTTATATAGAGCTTTCTCACAACGGACACTGTCTCAAAGCAGCTTTACAGTAAACCAACAAGTTTAAACTCAACAAAGTGAAAAAAAATGAATTAATAAGTGGTGAATATGTCCCTGATGAGAAAGCCTGGGGCGACTGTGGCAAGGAAAACTCCTTTTTTGGAAGAAACCTTGAGAGAAACCGAACTCAAAAGGGGAACCCATCCTCATTTGGGCGACAACAGCAGTGTGATTTATATAAACTATAGTATAAACCGATGATATAGTATAAACAGATAATATAGTAATATAAACATAAACAGATGATGACTGTGTTAGGTGTAGGTCCAGTTTATTAAAACTACTGGAACAGAGGTAAACAAGCCAGACGAGGACGAACGAGGACGCTCCTCGAGCAGTGAGGAGGATGGTTAAAGAAGCTCACGGTTAAAGAACTGCAACAAATAAAACATCTTGGGGTCTCCAAAACAACCATGAGACAGCATCTACATGCCAACAAGCTCTTTGGGAGGCGAGCAAGGAAAAAAAAACGTTTTCTTCGTCACAATCTTAACCGCAAACGTTTGGATTTTGCTAAGCGCTACTGGGGCTTCAACTGGGACCGTGTTCTCTAATCTTGTAAAACATTATAGAAGAAGATTAGCTGCTGTTTTGTTAGCAAAAGGGGGTTGTACAAAGCATTAAACATCAGGGGTGCTAATATTTGTGGCACCAGTGATTGATGTAAAAGAATATTTCTTAATGTGGGATTTCTTAATATGGCACTTGAATTAAAGGTTATAATTTCCTCTTTCTGATAACAAGACTGATTTTTTTAAGAATCTAAACACATTTTAACCAAGGGTGCCAATAATATATGCAAGCAAACCCTCACAACGTGTTCAGGATGAGGGTTTTATTTCCTCTTTCTGTTGTTGGGGAGCAGCAGTGTGCCAGTCAACCTTCGTCTGCTGGTGTATCGATACGGGATGAAGAATTCGGGGAAGGAGGAGAGCTGGGAAATCATGTTTCAGAAGTATCTGTCTGCTACTCTCGCCCAGGAAAAAGACAAGCTGCTCTACGGCCTGGCATCAGTTGAAAACATTGCTCTTCTCAATAAGTAAACTCACATTTTCTTAAGCAACAATGCAGGAAACTTGAATGTAATGAAATGTTAGTGAAAAAGTGTTTGCCTCATTTTTAGCATGTTTGCCACATTTTAAATAATCGAAAAATGTAAATAAGAGTCTAATCATGCAGGTTTTAATTGAAGGTTTTTATTATTATAATAAAACCGCAAAATTCTGTGTGGAAAAGTGTTTCCCCCTGGTTTAAACAAAACGTAACTCCATAACTCCGTAACTCCACACAGATGAAGAAGTAATGATGCCACACAAAGGTCTGATTACTTCTATTAATCAAGAAATGACATATCTGCCATGTCCGACAAAGTAAAGTATAGACCAAAAGATCCTTGAGATTCAAAAACAAATGAGAAAAGGTTCTGGAAAAGGTAATAAAGCAATTTCAAAATCTTCTAAAGCAAAACAAAGTAAGAGCCTTTATCCACAAATGGTGAAAACATGGAACAGTGGAGAACATTCCCAGGATCGGCTCGCCATTATCCCAAGAGCGCAGCAACAACTCATCCAAGAGCCACAGACCATCCTACAACAACATCCAAAGAACTACAGCCTCACTCGCCTCAGTCAAGGTGAAAGTTCATGACTCCAGCGTAAGAAAGAGACTTTGGGGAAAACCTCTGCTGAGCAAAAACAGCATAAACGCTGGTTTCACTTCTGAAAAAAAATCATCCTGATGATCCCCTTGGCAAAATATTCAAAAAAGTTGACCAAACAAAAAGTTTGTTTCTCATTATGTGCGGCACAAAAGAACATCATACCAACAGTTAAATATGGTGGTGGTAGCGTGTTGTTCTGGGGCAGCAGGAGCTGGAATATTTGCTCAGATGCAAGGAACCACGAATTCTGCTGTGTACCAAAATATCCTGAAGGAGAACCGTTCGTGACATCAGGATGAATCGAACTTGGGTTTTGCAGCAGGACAATGATCCAAAGCATACCAGCAAGTCCCCTTTCTCAATGGCGGGTGATGTTTTGCTTTATGCGTTGCTCCATCATGTTGGAAATGTGTTGTTCTTCACCAATCTGTTGTTGGATTGTAGGAAGAAGCTGCAGTTGGGGGGGTGTTTTGGTGCCATTCTTTATTCATGGCTGTGTTTTTGGGCAAAATTGTGAGTGAACCCACTCCTCTGGACGAGAAGCGACCCCACAGATGAGCGGTCCCCGGACGCTTTACTGTAGGCATTACACAGCACTGATGGTAGCGCATACCTTTTCTTCTCTTGACAAGTCTTTTTCCAGATGCCCCTAACAACTGGAAAGGGGAACATCGGAGAATACTCCTCAGCAGTCCATTTTTGCAGAAGATCAATTTGTCCCTGATGTTTTTTCGGAGAGAAGTGCCCTTCTTGACACCAGGCAAACATCGAAAAGTCTTCGCCTCACTGTGATGAGCTCACACCTGCCTGCTGCTAATCCTGGGCAAGCTCTGCACTGGTGGGACTCCCGATCCTGCAGGTCCTTTAATCACGGCAAGGAAATGCGGTGGAAAGTTTCTTTCAGGATTATGTTTATTTTCATGGCTACTCAATTCATTCGATCACTCTTCATAACATTCTGGAGCATATGCTATTATAAAACTTAACCTGCAACGTTTCCTGTATTTATGTCATTCTCAAAACTTTTGGCCACGACTGTAAATGCAATTAACACAATTCATTGGTTCATTTCTCTTGGGTTTTTAATTTAATTGTTATTACAACATTACATATCTCTTTAAAAAGAAAAATTAAATTGGGAAAAAACGTTAATAAAGTGGAAACCCTTTGACCGTTTTTTGCTGAAATGCCACTGGTCCAATTGGATTCAGTGATATTTGCTAAAAGTCGATAAAATCCAGAGAATGGCTGAACGGAATCCAAATCTCCTGGAGAATGTGTCCCTTTTTCGAGTTGTTCATTAGTCTTTCTTGCTAACAGGCTGCTTGAAGCCACGAAAGACGAAAGCATCGTGAGGAGTCAAGATGTTTTCACTTTAGTGCAATATGTCTCAAGAAACGCTAAAGGAAAGACCATGGCCTGGGATTGGATGACGCTTAACTGGGATTATCTCGTTAGCAGGTGAGCTGAGAAAAATAGTGGACAGCAGATTGTGAGCTGAAATTATTCAAGAGATGTTCTGGGATTTCTAATGTCTGTTGTAGATACACCATCAACGACAGAAATTTGGGCCGTTTGCCCTCCAGGATAACTACTACATACAACACCGATCTGCAGCTGTGGAAGGTGAGGCTCGTTTCTATGGAAATAGTTTTGTTCCAAATTATCAAACATTACTTTTATTTGTTTAGTATTTAAAGCAAAGATGACATCGGGTTTGGGTCTTCGGGTATTGGCCTCTCCTTGTTTCATTTATCGGGCATTCTGTCCAACATCGTGTGAGGATAAGCAAGAGTTTAGGAGCATTTAAAGGAAAACACTGTTTTATTTAACTTAAACACAAAGCCACACAGTCTTGCAAGAGAGAGAAACACTAGGAGTCAGTGTGGAAGAGAGAGGATCTGGAGAGAAAACAGCCTGAAAGACTGTAGCAGCATTTCCATCCAGCTTTTTTTGTGATGTTTGATAAACATGTTTCAGGAGGAGTAATGAGGGGATGGTGCCAGCTGCTGTCAGTCATTTACTCCATTATTTAACGCAGTCCTACCTTCCTCTCTGTGACCGGGTGAAGTCGATCAGACAGCTTGCCTTCCACATTCATAATGGCCACTCTATGCTGTAAGGCAGGCCCTGGTGGTGAACTTGTGAAATGCGACTATTGCTTAAAAAAAACTTGGAAACGCCAAGATGTGCATAAATTTTGAAAATGCTCCTAAGAAAGTTTTCTACGAGAAAATGTGCAAAAACTCTGATAGAAACATGGCTTTTGAGAGTCAAAAGAAAAAAGGAAGAAAGTTCCCATGCGCTTAAATAACAAAGGGGTTTGTGTTTGTTAAGCAACTCTTAAAGCAATCACAAAGGAGCCCCTAAAGGGCTGAGACGGTAGGGGCAAAAGGTTTAGCGAGGGAGTGGAAAAGATTAGAAAACGATTTTTTTTATGAACTAAATTTACCGGTATTTCTCGTACCCTATATTTTGCCCCTACCTTCACCATCCTTTTGGAGCTCTCTACAATTTGATGTAGATGTTAATGTCTGTCTGTTGTGTTTTAGATGGAGCACTTTTTTGCCCTGCACCCAAATGCTGGAGCAGGTGAGATGGCCAGGAAACAGGCTCTCGAGACTGTGAAAAACAACATTGAGTGGATGAAACGCAACCAGGAAGAGATCCGCCTCTGGCTGGAGAGCTATGTAGAGCTGGAAGAGCTCGGGATTGAAATATAATCGCTGAATTGTGTTTTCACACGTCAAATGCTCAGGGCTTCAAGTAAGAGCCATATTTTTAACAAAGAATCCTTGAGCGATTAGTCTGTAACTGTACATTTCTTTATTTAAAAGGCTCCATTGTACCTGATATTAAATGTTTTTGAGATGAGTGAATGTAATTGTCAATATTTTCACATGTTAATTGCAGCTTGTTGTAAACTTTAATGGTGGTGTTTTTTGTGCGTGAGCATAAACAATAATGAAAATTGTAATTATAACAGTATTCGAATACTTGTACTTGAATTCTGGTTCTGAATTGTTCGCCCTTTAATTACCAATAACAAATCCTGCCCCAAATACAATTAAGTATTAAAGACTTTACCACAATAATTTGAACCACCAGGTATTATTTGAATGTGCGTGTGTGTGTGTGCATTTTACATTTTATTGAAAATGATCCTTCTTTTAATCAAAAGAAACTGAAGCTAAAGATTTTCTCAGAAGTACTCTTGTGAAATTCGTTGCCAAGCAACATTATTTGGAGAGCAGTATACAAAAGATATCCTGAGAGGGAACAAAAAAAAAAAAGCTAAATTGGGGGATGGTGACCATGGCCACAGAGTGTACTGAACTCTTGTGTGTTGCAGACATTTTCAGACATTTCAGGGTGATTTGTTAAGTCCAAATTTGCCCCAAACTTTTTCTCTGTTTCAGCAAATCAAATGATTTTTGGTGACAATCTTTACACATACACTATCGTTCAAAACCTTGAGGTCACGCAGACAATTTTGTGTTTTCTAAGAAAAGGCACACTTTTATTTACCACATGAGTTGTAAAATTAATAGAAATCACTTGACAGATGGCGTCTCACAAATATTCTTCTTTATGATCCAAACACCTCAAACATCATTAACACGTTTTTCCAATCTTCCTCTGTCCAATGTCTGTGTTCTTTTGCCTGTATGAAACATTTCTTTTGATGGCTACTCTTAGATTGGACTTTTTCTTCACCACTTTTTTTGTTGAGGACGTGTGAGGCATCTACTTCTCAAGCTAGACTCTAAATGTTGTGCAGTGGAGCCTCCCACTTCTCTTTCTACTCTGTTTAGAGGCGGTTTGTGCTGTTATCCAAAGGGAGTAGTACACACCGTTGTAGGAAATCTTCAGGTTCTTCACAATTTCTCGCATGGAATAGCCTTCATTTCTAAGAACAAGAATAGACTGTCGAGTTTCACACGAAAGTTCTCTTTTTCTGCCCATTTTGAGTGTTTTATCTCCCCGCACAAATGTGATACTCCAGATTTATTGCTTCTCTAAGCAGCTAAACTCCTTGCTGCGGTGCTAACATGACACACAAGGGTTTTCTGATCATCTATTAGCTTCTGCCACAACGAGCAACACATTGTACCATTAGACACTGAAGTGATGGTTGCTGGAAATGGGCCTCTATTCACCGATGTAGATATACACCAAATACATTTGCGGCTAGAATAGTCATTTACCACATAATCACTGTGTATTTCTGATAAGTTTAAAGTGATCTTCATTAAAAATAAAAAAAAAAGCTTTGTAAATAAATAAAAAAACTCCCTGGGCAAATTCACTACCTTTTGTGTTGTTCGTGGCTGTAAAGTGCTGATCAGAACAATATTTTCTTTCCAATTTATCTTCCTACTAGATAAAATCAAACTACTATATGTTTTTTAAACCAGGATTTTTACTCTTTAGTTGCCAAAGATCTTACATGATGTCACTGATTTCATAAAAAAAGTTCTAATTTTCAATATGAAAATATATAATTTACTTTTTTATCACAGTCTTGGACGTGTCAAACATTATTAACAATTTGTTGAATTTTTGGTTGTTGTGAAGCACCAGATTTTCATTTTTTTCACTCAATTATCGTTCGTTTCCCATTGACTCCAATTATAATGAACTTTTTTGATCACAAAGCCATGACAACAAATAATCCTGCCTTCTTGATTGTTGGTGGTCATTCCTGTTGGAAGAGGTAAGATTTGAGACTTTTGTTGTTGATTACCATGTAGAACCATAAATACTTGCAAAAAAAAAAAAAAACTGACTGGTATATGAAGTTTAATGGTACATGAAAAAAATTCCAAACCCAGAACATTTCTTTCGCTTTTGGAACACTGCTGGAACATGGTGCTCCAGGACCTTCTCGTGGACCAATTAAGCATTGTCTAAACTCATAGATAAAAATCAAATTCTGGACGGGTCATTATGGAACTTGTTTAATTCCCATCTAAAGGAGTTTCTGGTACAATGTTTTTACAAGAGATTCTTCGACTGTGTGACCATGCCCTGCTGCCGGCGCTGCTCTGACAGCAGACAGAAAGCGTCCAGCGCTTAGATTATTTGAATTTTCATGACTTTCATTCAGGGGTTTAAAGGTACGGATGATGTCGTCATCTGAAGCTGGCTGCTAATGTTGACCCGCTGTCGCGTTTGGCATCGTAACATTCCGATGATAGCTCTCCGGAACCTGCAATCAACAAATACCTCTTTGAGTGACCTGGAATTCAAGAAAACCAATGAGGAATTTGTTCTTACTTCTTGTTGGCAATAACATAGATGCAGGGATTGTAGAAAGTGGATGATTTGGCGAAGAGAGGTGCAATGATGGCCATCGGAGCTGGAATCTTTTTGGGGTCACCGAATGATGCCCATAGACACACGATGGAGTATGGGGACCAAGCAGCCAGGAACATGACTATCATTATGATCGACATCTGTGAAAACAAATAGAACTTGTCGAGATGTTTTCATTCAGTAGAATTTATGCTACATTTATTCTTTTATTATACTTGGCCTGAAGACTCCTCTATGGTTGGCTCTCACTCGTGTGTAAATGTATGTAATAGACAGTGTTTGTAATAAATTACATTTCTTTTAATTGTTTCTTTTTTAATAACATACGATTTCAAAAAGAAAACCGTATTCAACCACAAAAAAATAAAACATCTCTGTGTGTTACAGCTAAATGCTAAACTTGCCAGAGCCGCTAAATAGATAGATACCAACTTGTTAAAACACAAATTGCTAGCTCAAACATGCTCTTTTTATATTAAATATAATCAAAATGAAATACTCTTTTTTTTTTTTTACAGAGTTGCATTATGAATTTATCATAAAACCATTACCGTTGTGCTGAAAACATGTTCTGACCTTGGTGACGTCCATCTGGTCTGACCAATCCACATTGAGGCTGTCCAGACAATTGCTTTCTTTGTAGCGCTTCACAGTCGCAGACACGTTGTAGTAGCAGTAGAACATGACCGACAGAGGAATGATGAAGTTCACCATGATCACGGTCATGGTATATGACACAAAGGAGCTGGAGTCAAACAAAATGCGGGTTTTAATGGCTAAAACACTCGGGTCATTTGTTGCATAACTGTCATCATCACTACGTCATTGCTTTGAATTCAACTTTAAACACATGCTAGCAAAAATTCACTTAATAGGGTTTCAGTACCATTGAAATGTTTGGGGTCAGTGAAGTGTTTTTAAAATGAAAATAAATTTAAACTAACCAGAAATACACAAATGTCTGGTGTTTGGTGTAATATCTACAGAGAAGCGATAAAACTGACCTTTCTCTGAGCGGGTGGAGTATCTGGAGCTTCCCATTTGTGAGGGGAGATAAAACGCTCAAAATGGGCTGAAAAAGAGCACTTTCGTGTGAACCTCGACAGTCTATTCTTGTTCTTAGAAAGGAAGGAATTGTTCCTTGCGAGAAATTGTGAAGAAACTGAAGATTTCCTACAACAGTGTGTTCCTATGCTACGCTAGAAGTCCCCATCCAGCCAATCCAACTTGTGGGAGGAGCTTATAGTAGAGGGGGGGGGGTCCAAATAAAAAAAAATTAACAGCAAGAAGCCAAAGGTCTGCAATTGCTGTAAATGGAATACCGGACGAAAAGCGAAAAGGATTCTTTGACGAAAGCAAAATTTGAAGGAAAAAAATATTTTTTTCAAATAAATATAATTTCTAACCTTGTTATTGTCTCATGTGGTAAATTGGTAAATAAAAGTGTGACTTTTCTTGGAAAACACTAAATTGTCTGATTGACCCCAAACTTTTGAACGGGTGTATATTAATGTGTCTACAAAGAATGGTCTAGTAGCTCACGTGTCATTGTTTCTCCAGTTGATTGTGCAGGTGGCTCCTGTGGGATCAGGAGCATATCCTGCCCACCCCACAATGGGCATGGTTGACCAGAACACAGCATTCAGCCAGGCAGCCATGATGAGAAGAGTGTATGACAGCGTCGTTAGTTTACGCCCTGCGACAAACACACCGGCGTCAGTTTAAAGGACTCTAATTAAATTTGAAATCCGATGCATGTGTAGATTCATGCTGTACCGATGTCAGGCCGACATATGGTCAAATATCTGTCAATGGCCACCACAGTGAGCAGCCCAATACTGGCCATCCCAAAGAAGATGTTCAGGGCGGCATAGATCTAGAACAGAGGAGAGCTCTTAGCACCGACAAATCCACAATTTTATTAACCATTTAAATTAATTTAACATTGCTCAATATTATTTTATTTGCTTTTTTCTGACCCATTCATGATTTAATCTAAAAAAAGAGGCTACATTATTGCTCTATTTTTGACAATAAATGTACCTGTTTATCAGTTTGTCTGAAGTGCAGATATGCTGCCCCTTGGCTTAATAAACACCCCGAAAACATAACATTTCCACCCCTGTGTTTGACTGTGGGGACAGTGATTTGGGTTCATTCTTTCTTCTTCAGAAACAATATTGAGTTGGTGTCTTTCACCAAATTCTCCTCTGAATCATTCAGATGTTCTTTTTTTTTTCAAAATATTCCCACAGAGATGCTTAACAGAGAATTTTTAAAAAATTTTTCTCTAACTCGATGAGAACTGAACATCTCCTACCAACATCATTCATCTATCAGGTGAAAGTTGAACATCTATGAACAAGAAATCCCCAATAGAGTTTAGAACAAGTCCAGAGCTTATGTACACTGGACCCCACTATTATTCCAGTTTGTTGTTGAACAGTTCTTAACCCAATGCTTGTAGTTTCTGAATCTTCTCAGATGTTTTCTCTGCTCTGCTTGATGTACAAAATTTGTTACATTATTTCCCCCGAATGTTGTTTCCTAGGAGAAGTCGTGATATAAGCTAGAATTAAATAAAAAAAAACAAAATAAAAAGGGTCAATATTTTTAGCCTGCTCAAGAAATTATTACTTTGGCTTTAGAACAAACCATTGACGTTCAATGACTTGCTCATTTAATCTAATTGGCACATAATTAACTCACTTTTGCTTTTAGCAGAGGATTGCACATTAATTTGTAAAATAACGTTCCTGTCATTATGGCAAAGACAACAGAGAATCGTTTGGACTCGGGAGAATGATGGAGAAGGATGCACTTGTTCATCAAAGCACTTTCTAGTGTCATTTAGATGTATTTTGTCCCTAATTGAGAGTGAATTAGCTTTCTGAAGACCTGGCAACCCATGTAGCCGAACTTCCAGCTGCCGTGCAGGTCTGAAGCTGCAGACATGGGGTAACCAATTCCTGCCACTCCAATGTCTGTAAATGCCAGATTAATGATGATGGCATTGGTGGCGGTCCGCAACTCCCGAAACTTCACAAACATCAGCAGCACCACGATGTTACTGGAAAGGCTGATGACCCCTGCCAGGAGAGAAGAGAGGAGGTCACTCTCATATTTCTACACATTTCTCCAGTTCACTTTAGCGTTTTACACACACCCCTGCTGGATCCCTTCACATGCTCCATTAATCCATAAAAGTCAGTCTCAAGAAAAAGATATATTTTCTACAGATACAAGACAAGGACAACCGCTATCCTTTTATTTCGTTTTTCAAAACTGAAGTCATGGTGTTCTGAGTCAACATGTGACACAAACAGCAACAAATCTGGGGGTAAAAATGGACAGTGGTCTGAAATTCGATGTGCAGATCAATTCAGTTGTGAAGTCCAGTTTTTATCATTTACGACAACAAGCCATTTTTATCAAGACTTCACTTTGAGATTTTAATCCATGCTTTTATCTCATGTAGACTTGACTACTGTAATGCACTGTATGTTGGGCTCAGCCAGACGCTGCTTTCTCGTCTCCGATTAATTCAAAACGCTGCAGCCCGACTTTTAAAAGGTACAGAAAATGTGAGCACATCACTCTTTTTTTAGCTTCCATTCATTGGCTCCCAGTGCATTTTAGGATTGATTTTAAATTAGTTTTTAAATGTCTTAATGGCCTCGCCCCACAGTACTAGTCCAACCTGCTTCAGCCATACACTCCATCACGCCCTCTAAGGTCGGCAGATCAGTCTCTTTTAATAGTCCCACAAAAGAAAGAGGAAATCTAGAGGTGATCGTACTTTTGCAGTCACTGCTCCCAGACTATGGAACACTCTGCCCCTGCACATTAAGCAGGCTGACTCTTGTAGCTTTTAAAACCTCTTTGAAAACATACCTTTTCTGAGATGTTGACTTTTACTGTGTTACGTCTTTACTATGTTTTGATTTTTTTTATCTTCATGTGTTTTATATGCTTTTGTATTTGTGCACAACACTTTGGCCAACTGGGTTGATTTTAAAGTGCTCTATAAATAAAGTTGAGTGAACTCTCAGTTACACTTCTGTTCATTGTTACCCTCGTGGAAAATCCAGCACAAACAGCTCAAACTCTGCTTAGGACAAAATGGCAGCCGATGCAAATAATGTAAATTAAGAGTGAGCATTAAGAGGTGGATAAAAAAGAAGTTCTCCCTTTATTTAAAAGTGCAGAAATCATCAAAAGGGAACTGCAGATCCCAGTATTACTTGCGACTGGTGTTGTTTCAGTCACTGCTTACAGCAGATGCATCCCCGTCGTGCACAACCACGTGGCTACAAATGGTTCATCCAAACAGTAACAGAAATCATAGATATTTTTATCAATATGTTTTACAATGTACAGTCAAGAGAAATATTCCTGTTACCCTCCCACTCTCCATGGAGGGAACACACTCTAGGACACAATACCCTTCCATTGCTCAGACTTTGTGTCCAACTTTAAAACAAAAAACACATTGGCAAGTAATCAAAGACAGTGGAATAATGCAAGAGAGCAGTAAACAGGGTTTGTAATTATCACTACTGGTGGATATCAGCAGTATCAGCCAATTATTTATGAATTTCATCATTTTACCCTTTTTTTTCAAACACACCTTTAAAAAACAAAATTACGTGTAGATTGTTCAACGGTTGCATATAGAACAAAGGTTCTCGGAGCCATGCAGTGTGGCTAAGCGGTTCTTCTGACTTCCATTTAATAACCAATCATATTTAACAGCTTCTTTGCTGAATCATCTCCCAAAAACATCAGTCGTCTATCAGGTGGAAGTTGAACATCTATGATTTTATTCAAAAGTTAAAACAAGAAATCGCCAATAGAGTTTAATCCAGAGCTTATACTGTTAAAAATATTCATAAATTTAACAGAATAAATGCAAAAAAGTGTATTTACCAAAACTTGTGATAACCATAGAATTTACAGTGAAAAAATGTAACAGGTTTTACAGTGTAAAACCTGAAATTTAATTAACGTATGGTTTATCGTCTTAAAGTGAACAAATTACTGCATTATCTCTAAAAGAAAAGGCATTTTAATGTTGTAAAATTTGCAAGAAACCTACGGGATCACCTGCATTAAGACAGCTATAATTCCTAAAAACATGAATAAAACATATGCAATTACAGTCCTGTGAAACTAATAACTACTGAATATTTTTGATGGTAAAGTTTTGGAAATCGCAGCTTACCGTAATATTCGCAGTTAATTTTAACACAAACTGTTAAAAATGTATGACATGTGAATGTCTCTTCACATTGTGCCTTGGTCATCGCCACAGGAACTCTACATCCCATTCGTCGGCAAAATGAAATGTTTTACGGGCCAGTTGTTTCGTCGTAGCGCCTCATACTGACTTTTCAACGATACTGTTATTGTCAAATCAAGTTCAAGTGTCATCTAAACAAGAAAAGAGCTTTTCTTCCCTGATGGCACGGCTATGTTCCAAGATGACAATGGTAGCATTCCTCAGGCTCAGATTGTTGTTTAGGAAGTACTGGACTTCACTTTCACACATTTATTGGCCTCCACAGAGTCCAGATCTTAACCTCATTGAGAATCTTTGGTATGTGCTGCAGAAGGTTTTGCGTAGCGCCCAGAATCTACCACCACAGATCCTAGAGCTTGGCGGAAATTTACTTACAACCTATTGCGGGTCAACTCTTGAGCCAACAACTTTACCCAGTAGTTTTCTCTAGTCCAAGGTTAGGTTTTAAAAAAATCTGAAACTGTAAAACGTATGAATAAATACAGGAAATGCAGCAATTAAAACCATCTATTTTGAAATAAGTTACAGGTTTTATTCAATATCGTTAACCACTGAGCCAATCCAGAGCACTGATTTGTATTTTTATCTCCATGGTGAGCTGTTCCAGAGAAGGGAACCTTTGACTGTAAATGTAGATTATAATTGGCTGTGCTTTGTGTGATGATCCCATTGCTGTTTGTGTTTGGACTGTAACTGGCACAGGATGCTTTGAGCTAAATCGTTTACAACTGAATTAAAGAAAAAAAAAGAAGAAAAAAGCGATCAAACCTGAGCATTTCGAGTTTTTTTAAGGACGTTACAGTGATGCTGTGTTATCCGTTTTTTATCATTGATTTTAATGTTTGTTAATATGTTTAAGTGCCTGACTCCAGATACACAGCTGAATAATTGAGAAGAGCAGCATGCACATGAAGCTAATCTCACAGATATTTCACATAGCCATCTGGTGTTAAATGTCAATCTAATTTCACACCTGGACATTTGAAATCACTGACCTTTTCAGTATTTCCTCATGTAATTTTACAGGACAGTCCACAAATGTATCCTTTTGGGTGAAATAAGCACATTCTGAGTCATTTAAAGAGAGCCATCTAGCTGTGCATCTCTTTTGTGGTCTGCCCTCCTACATTGCAAATAATTCTGAAATGGGAATGACATTTGAAAAATATCCAGCGTCTGTATATTAAACCGGTCCAAGGTTGACACTTTCATGGTTTGTGCAGAAAAACAACATGCTTTTTTTATTCTTAAAAAGTTCTGGGAAGATGTTCTGTTAACAATTTCTTTTTGCTATTTTTTCAAGAAACCATTTGAAAAATCAAGCTTTTCAGATGAACACAAGTCCATGGAACTCCAACATGAAGTGTTGGAAAAAGCAAGAATTCAACAGTTAAAAATGTCCGATAAGAATCTAGACCCACCAGTCACTTTATTGGGTAAACACTTGCTCGTTAACACAAATTTCCAATCAGCCAATCACATGGCACATGTATTTAGGCATGGTGAAGACGATCTGCTGCAGTTCAACCTGAGCATCAGAATGGGGAAGAACTGTGATTTGAGCATGGATGGTTGTCGATGCCAAACAGGCTGGTCTAAGTATTTCAGAAACTGCTGATCTACTGGGATTTTCACACACATCCTTCTTTAAGCCTCGCAAAGAACGAAAGGAGAAAATATCCAGTGAGTGGCAGCTCTGTGGGAGCAAATGCCTTGTTGATGCCAGTCGTCAGAGAAGATTGGTCAGACTGGTTTGACTACAATTGAGGTCTGACGCACAACACGTCAAACCTTGAGACGGGGAGCTACGGCAGCGGAAGACCACACACCTGTCAGCTAAGAACGGGAAACTTAGGCTACAATTCACAAAGACTCACCAAAAATGGACAACAAAAGATTGGAAAAACTTGGTCTGATGATTCTCGACTTCTGCTGCGACATTCGGAAAGTTGGGTCAGAGTTTGCCGCCAACAACATGAAACCGAACACGAATCGAACGGAGTGTTCGTTTTCATGAGAAAAGGTCTGTATGAGATTTTCGACCATAGACTTAAACTAGTAAATCGTGTTGGCAATTTTTACAATTTAATTTTATCTTTCGCCACAAGGTGGCACTGCCACAAAGGTTTTTTTATTCTCTCAAGACAAGTTATGTAAACTTTAAAATATTAAGAACATATTAAGACCAAACTGATGTAAAATAAAAAGCAAATGAAAGTTCAAAACTCCTGACCACCAGGGTTCACTGTGCTAAAACTGTGCAGGCATCTTCTGATACTTTTCTTATTTGCTTGATAAATCGAAATTCTTTTGATAACATTTGGTCGGCATTGTCTGTTGATGACAAATGTCATGGAAATCAGAGTAACTGTCTCAAACGATTTAGAAAAAGTAGTTTTTTTAAATTTATTCAAGATGGCAGCTAAGAGAGTTAGAGGGTTCAGATTGAATCAGGTGACCTGTAAAAGACCCAGTCGTATCAGTGTGCCAAAATCTGCAACTTTTCTGCCAGTGGTTCATAGACTTCAATGGGAGAAGAAGAAAAGGAAGAACACTACCAATTATAATAGATGCCCCTATTGACTGCAAGACCCAGAAGCACCTACAGTGTAGTTCAAAATAACAGCAGTGGGATGTGACTAACCACAATAATCCAGGTTTTTAGTATATATTTTATTGCTATGTGGCAATAAAAAAAAGATCCAGCATTCATCATATGCAAGCTCGGCTGTGCAGTTGGGTAATTATTAGAAAGGGGTGTGTTCAAAACAATAGCAGTGTGGCATTCTATCAGTGAGAAAAAAAATCAGTTGTGAATGAGGTGGCCCCAATTAAAAGATGAAGCCAGCACTTGAACATTTGAAAGCCTGAGGAAAATGTCGTACTTTGATGAAAAGTGGATTGGAGAAATGTAAAATTAAATAATAAAAGTAATATTCAGCTAAAATGATCTGCAAATGGAGCTCAAAACCAGAGAGACATGGAAGAAAACAGAAAACAACCATCAAAATTGATCGAAGAATTACCAAAATGGCAAAGGCTCGGTCACTGGTCAGCTCTAGGATGATCAAAGAAAGTCTGGAAGTACCCGCAAGTAATGTGACCGTTACAAGACGTCTTTTGTGAAGCTAATCTATTTTCAAGAATCCCCCGCAAAGGCCCCCAGTTAAAAAAAGGGCAGGTGCAAAAGAACACATCAACTGGCCTCAAGAGAAATGTAGGAAGATTTTGTGGACTGATGAGAGTAAAATTGTTCTTTTTGGATCCAAAAGCCAAACAGACAGTTTCTGAGACGACTCCCAAACTCTGAGTTCAAGCCACAGTACACAGTGAAGCATGGTGGTGCAGGCATCATCATATGGGTATGTTTCTCCAACATTTTCAATGTTGTATTTAAATGCTCATATTTATATATTTAAATTGTTCATATATATATTTGTGCTCTTACGTTGGTTTAAGATCTGCACGGAACGAAATCAAAAGGGGTCACAAACCATCAGTTATCGGCTAACTCTTACGACTGACGCTACAGTAAGAGCTTGTTGCCACTTTCAACTGAACTCTTCATCTCAAGATAAACCTTCTGTTCAACTTTAACAACTTTATCCTTATTTTATTTATTGTTTTCTTTCAAAGCTTCAACCTCATTTCGTCTCTTACTCACATATAAAGTTCACATTGGCAACATGTCAAAATAAAAGTCCATCCCAGGATCATATGCTTGGGGTCATCACAATGGTGTTAGACCAGTGATCATGGATCAGTTTGCATAGGTCAAAATACTCAAAGAGGTCATGTTACCTTATGTTGAGGAGGACGTGCCCTTGAAATGGGTGTTTCAACGAGACAATGACCCCAAACACACAAGTTAATGAGCAAAATCTTGGTTCTAAACCAACAAAATTAACATTATGGAGTGGCTAGCTCAATCCCCGGACCTTAATCCATCCAAGATCTTGTGGGATGACATCTAAAATGCTGTTTCTGAAGCAAAACCAAGAAATGTAAATTAATCGTGGTATTTTGTTTAAGAATCATGGAGTGGAATGACAGCTGGAGAAAGGTTGGCATAAGTTTGTGGACTCTTTAAAAAAACTATAGCAGTTTTGAGTGGAGCAGTTATAAAAAACTAAACATCGGTTTAGTGATTCACAGTATTGCTGAATCCAAGTTTTGAGTTCATACATATGTCAAACGCTGCTATTTTTTGAACACACCCCTTTCTAATAATTGCCCAGCAGCCCAACTGCACAGCCTTAAGAGCGGTATATCATGAATGCTGGGTCTTGTTTGTTTTATGAGAATCTACTGCACCTACTGGTAACTTTTTTGCCTTGTAGCAATAAAAATATAGTAAAACATGGATTATTCTGTACAAAATATGAAGAACACTGTACGTCTTCCAGAGTTTAGTTTCTCGGTTACTCAGTTGTCTCTCATGTAAAATACACACAAACAGACTGTTCTTTACCTGCTGTGATGAGGTAGGCAGCTACAATATTGTGCTCCGTCTGGGTGAAGGCACTCTTCTCGGTGTACACGCTCTCATCAGAACTATTAAGAAGTCCAGACGCCATCTCTTTCTCTCTCGGAATCTCACCATTCACATCTGCTCAAACAGAATCAACCTGCTTCAGATCTGGGTGTGTGTTTGTGTCGAGGGGTATGTTATGCGGGGTTTAGGAGGTTATGGGGTGGTTGTGAGAACACAACTGACCTGGATTATTTTCCCTAATTAAGTTTTCTGCTCGGGTTGCGAGGACTGAAAGGGCCGTTGTTTCAAGGCTAATCCCCACATGAAAGCTTTTCATTCCATACAGGAGAGAAAAGCTTTCTTGGAACACATTAGCATATTTCACAAAAATAAAAACAGCTAACGTACTTCATTACATCAGTCTGAGTGCCACGTATGTGCATGTAAGCTCAAACTAATAAAAAAGCTTACACGTGTCGTCACCAGCTGATCTTCTGTCATTTCAATATTGCCACTGTGTCATGGAGGGATTAAACGGCTTGTTTAAGATGAATAGGACTTGTTTAGCCTAGTACTGAGTTTCAATTTATTAAAAATCACTTCTTAAGTACGAGTATAACTAGGTGGCTAACGTCTTTATGATTTTCCAAAGCTGAGATAAAGATATGCCAGATTGGTTGCTATAGTAAACAGTCTGGTTGCTATGGAAGGGTCAGTTAGATAATATAATGTTCCTAACGTCAATATGAGTACAAAAAAACCCACCCTAATGTCGCTATGACTTTCCAAAACTGAGATATATTTAACAAATTTCCTCTTCAGAACCTCTCTTCTCCCCCCTCCCAAACCCCCTGCTGCCTCCTCTCTCACAGCTGACGACATCGCTGAGCACTTCACCCAGAAGACTCTCACCATCCGCAGACAGTTCACCACCTCGGTCATCCAGATCCACGTAGAACCTACCACAGCTCTACTCTCCTCATTCACTCCACTCTTGGAACCTCAAGTCTCAAAACTTCTCCTCTCATTGCATCCAACCATCTGTCCTCTAGATCCTGTACCTTCTCACCTTCTCCAGACCTTCTCACCTACCATTGTACTGGCTTACACTCACATCATCAACTCTTCTCTCACCTCCGGCACCTTCCCAGACACCTTCAAAGAATCCCGGGTAACCCCTCAAAAGCCAACTTTTGACACTTCTCAAGTAAAAAACTATAGACCCATCTCACTTCTTCCTTTCACTTCAAAAATTCTTGAACGTGTTGTTTTTAATCAACTGTCTCCTCTCCTCACGGATAATGGACAACTCAGAACAACAAGAACCAATCAGGATTCAAGAACGGCCATTCAACAGAAACTGTTCTTCTATCAGTGACAGAGGCACTGTTCAGGAACTCTGAATCATCAGTTCTCATCTTCTCTCTGAACCAATAGATCCTACTGTCCACACTCGCAACAAAGGGCATCTCCGGCACTGCCCTGCATTGGCTGAAGTCTTACCTCACTGCCAGATCCTTCAGGGTCAGCTGGAGGGACAAGGCATCCAAGTCACAGGAGCTGCTCACAGGAGTTCCACAGGGTTCAGTTCTTGGTCCTCTGCTCTTCTTAACTTACATCACCTCCCTGGGTCCAATCCTCCACCAACACAGCTTCTCCCACCTTTGTTATGCCGACGACACTCAACTCCACCTGTCATTCCATCCTGATGATTCTACTGTTACAAACCGCATGTCTGAACGACATTTCAACGTGGATGAAGGACCATCACCTACAGCTCAACGTGACAGACTGAACTGATGGTTATCTCTGTCAACCACACTGTCCAGTATGACTTCATCTTACAACTAGAGTCGTCGACATCTAATTGTAATTGACCAGTTTACAGTCGACAAAAATAAAAAGTAATTTCCTTTATAAAATAGAATGGCGGAGATTTTGCATTCCTAGTTAAAGTATTTCCCATTTAAAATAAGTAAATACCATATCTTAATTTCATCGTTGTCATAATAACAGATATCTTTTGGTTTCATGTTCGATATACAGAATAAATATGTAAGAATTCTCATTTTCTCCAATTATTACTTTTCAAGATAGCATAATAACAGTTTTGTTATTACATATTTGTCTCACATCTGCGAAACATATTTATATATGTTTTTCAAACATATACTTCTGTCATAACGCAATGAAGCCATTGAAGTAGCTATAGATTTATTAATAATTCTAAGCTACTAATTGAAAACATTGTTGACAAAAGCGAGCTCTACTATATTTTTTTTTGGCTTGAAAACACATGTAATGATAGATACACAGAATCCAATCGAAGACATGACATGGGTATCGTACACTTGCACATGTCTTTGTAATTTACAAAAGATTAGAAAGCAAAGAAACAAAAATGAGAGAAAGAAAGAAAAGTAATAAAATAAAAAGGCACAAGGGGCAGAAAACACGGAGTACTTGGCAAAAATCCAGACACAATTAAATTATAATCAAAATCCAAAAACCAGCTAAACTTTTTTTTTTATCGCAAAAACGAGCTGAACTTTTTACACGCTGGTCGTGACGTTTTTAACGGATGTGACGCACGCGGAAGTATTTGCTCTGGCGGCTGTCATGTGATTAAGGCAGAAAAACAAGCGAATTTCTCATGAAGCTTTTCACTTAAAGGTAAGGCTCTTAAGTTCACTGTTTGGGTGAATATAATAGATTGTTTCACATAAATAAAAGTACATTTGACATTAGCAAACACTTCTCCCCAAACACAGGGTGCTTCAGGCGAACTTATCACTCCAATGAACATGGCAGATGTAAGTAACGTTATAAGAATTGTATGAGCCCCAAGAGCTCTCCTGTATGAAGTATCATGATGATTTATGTTTAGCTTTCTCCCTACAGAATCTGAGGAGTTATTTGTATAAGCAGCTCCCGAGGTAAACCTTTTAATTCTCTGTTTATTAGCAATAAACCCTACAGTGTGATGATGATGATGATTTTGCTCTGTTGTCAGTGTGGAAGGACTCCATGCTATAGTGGTGACAGACAGAGATGGAGTTCCAGTCATTAAAGGTAACAGACTTATCTCTTTTTTTCTTATCATCCAAAGCTTCAGATGAAGTTCGAAACCAGAAAAAACATCCTTTTCTAAAAATTTGTCTGTAGCAGAAGGTACTTTGCTCGTTGAAGGGCTGGAGGTACAGAAATTCACAACAGTGAAGCATGGTGAAGGTTCCTTAAACGTTTGTGGCTGCATCCTGCAAATATAGTTGGAGATTTGGTCAGGATTGTGGTTTCAGTCCTGAGCAATACATGCAGACACACATCCATCAGAAGGGAGGCATGTGACCGATACCTTATTTATTCAGCTGCAAGACATGGGCAAAGTCTTAAAAAATGATCTTATAAAATAATAAACAATGTGCAGTAAGTGATGGGATTACACAAAGAGACAAAGTTGTGGGAAAGCTACATCCACTGAAGATACGTGGTTGGTTCTCCTCAAAGTTTGGAACAACAGAGTTTCTTCGAAAACTGTGAAAGTGTTCCTAGAACTGTTTCTATTTTGAAGGCAATAGGTGGTCATACCAAATTTTGCTTAGATTTAGACTTTTGGAGAGTACTGAATTGCCCCTTTGACTTTCTTTCTTTAATCATGATTAATAGTTCTGTGCACATCTGAAGATTTAAATAACTCTTTAAATAAGAGTAAATGTTTCAATTACAGTGCTCCATGGACCATCAACACCTCCTTGAATTCAGTATATGCTTATGTTCATGTCTGCTAAGCCGTGATGTTGGTTTTCTCCACTAGTTGCTAATGACAATGCTCCGGAGTACGCTCTGCGACCGGCCTTCCTCTCCACCTTTGCATTGGCTACTGATCAAGGCAGCAAGTTGGGCTTGTCCAAAAACAAGAGCATCATTTGTTACTATAACACTTACCAGGTGATTATTCAGCGTCTTCCGGTAAAATCAAACGTCTTACAATTGAGTCATTTCTAATAACAAAGTGCTTGATGTGTTTCATATCAGATTGTGCAGTTCAATCGATTACCCTTAGTGATCAGTTTCATCGCAAGCAGTAACGCCAACACAGGTGAGTTTCTCTCTTATTTCATCTGTTGCCTAGTCCCGTGTCGGGAGGAGTGGTCAGCCAATCATAGCTACGTTTAAATGTATGGAGGTTCTACTCCTTTTTAGGACAAAAATAGATTTGTTTTACTTTGTAAAGTTCAAATTAAACGGATATAATTTTTTGGGGGGGTCAATGTGAATAAATACACATGGTTTTCATAAGTAGGCGGAGCTTATTTCATTTGCTACCTCTCTCTAATTGGCCAATGTTTCATGACATCCATTTCCAATGCCCTTGTCAAAACATAGCATTAATTAGTGAATCTCCAGAACCTTCACTGTGTTCTGGTGGAAGCAAAAGTGGATTGTTGTCGTGTTTGAATGTCCAGGAGTGTCCCATGTGCACCTTCGGGGCTGTTTATGGACATTTTCCTCCAGGGAACATGCTGTAATCATCTTCAATTTTCACAAAGTTTCCTGTGCCTTTGGAGCTCAAACATCCCCAAAACATCAGTGACCCGCCTCCATGGTTCACAGGGGCTCCGTTCATCATCAGCCTTGCTGACTTCTCTCCAAATGTAGTGTTTATGGTTATGACTAAAAAGTTCAAGTTTGTTCTCATTTGTCTTTGTTCCAGAAGTTTGGAGCTTGAAGTTTTTGTTATTTTATATATGTATATATACATATATATATATATATATAAAAATTTAACTATAAATGGCTTTACGTAGGGGCACAACTGTAGAATTAATACCATTTGTTGCTAAATTCGCTGTTATTCTGCAAATAGTTTAGTAAATGTTTATTAACATAAAGATTCGTGTCTGGCATCCATGTGGTGTGGTAGGCTACAAGCTCTTGCATACCCCCAATTGCCTTTTGCGTTCCCCAAAAACACACATACTCTCGTTTGGGAACTACTGATCTTTTTAATTCTACTTTTCAGAACAGGAAATACATCACAGTTAGGAAGTTGTAAGTTCTTTAAATAGAGTAGCGCTGCGAGATTAGCCCACTTTGTCTCCTGGTCCTCACAAAGCTGACAACTTCTCTTCAGCTCTCTTTTTCCTCCCCCTTCTCTCTCAGATGAGCTGTTTAATATTTAATGTGGAAGCTAAATAAAAACACAGTTTCTGTTAAATCTTAAATGTTGCTTTCAGAGTTGTTACTTGGTTCAGAATGAATATTCTTCTACTACGAGTAATGAATGGAACCGGAGCTTCGTTGTGGGTGAATGTGAACACTTTCCTTGTTTGATGTTTTGTTAATGGTTTTCTCTGTTTTTGCATATTTAGGGCTGATCTTCAGTCTCGAGCAGGAGCTCATTCCGCTGATTGAAGAACTGAGGCAAGTGGTGGAAGTGGCTTAGCTGCCCATCCGAGCTGCCCATGGCAACATATTTGTAAATACACCGTGACACTGATTTGATTTTATGCTGTTTGTCTTAAGAATGTAACCCGGTTCTTTATTGTGTGCACATTAATAAAATAAAGCTTTGTTTGTGAAAAATAGTCTGTGATAATTGAGCATTTACACCAGTGGAGCATCAAAGTTCCAAACAAAAACATCTTCCTTCTTTCTAAACTACTGGCAAAAGCAGTCAATTTAGTTTCTGAAAGGTTGTAGTTTTATATTTATTAACCTTTATGTAAATGAGGCAGGAGATGAAGTGGGGTGTTCTGCTTTTCTATGTTCGCTCATGTTCACGTTGATTGCAAATGCCAAGAGAATCTGTGAGAACCTGTGCAATTGCAGATTCTAACATTTTTTTTTTTTTGTACGTATTGTAGAAATTCATGCAAATGTAACGTAAAACACAAAAACAACAGCGCCTTACTCTAGGAATGCTACGGGGTGAATATCTGCACAACTAAAAGCAGCTGAACAAAGTCCAACAAAGTCCATCGCTTCCAGCCTTTTTCATGCCCTGCTCCGTGGAACTTGACTCATCCATGTTGTAAAGTGTTCCTTGCTGACGAGGCACCTACAGTAAAACATCTCTGACTGCTCCAGTTCTTCTTTCTCCACAGCTCATCTGCCTTTCTTTATCTGTGACTGGAGAGGTGCAAGAGAGTTGAACGTGTTACTTTCACTTCAGCTGAAACATTCAGTGAATTTCGGTTTCCTCTCACCAGTTTCCATCGTAGAATCTTAATCCATTCATCTGCCTCAGCACCAGTCTTTGCGCACAAGTAAAACGTTCTCTCAGGGAAAACCAGGCTATTGAAAGGGAAAATAATTTAAACAGTGAA
Organism: Danionella cerebrum; assembly: GCA_007224835.1. Lineage (NCBI taxonomy): Eukaryota > Metazoa > Chordata > Actinopteri > Cypriniformes > Danionidae > Danionella > Danionella cerebrum. Next base: position 97,074 of record SRMA01026571.1, read on the forward strand.
GCAACAAACTTCTACATTTATACAACGTGACTCATATTTGAAGACACAACCATTAGCCCCTTTAAACAGGAAGGGAGCATTTTTCCATTAATTTAAAATGCATCTTGTAAAACAACTGTGTGTCTAGTTACTTGCATAAGATAATTGGAAAATAAAAAACTGCTAAGGTAAATACTATTAGCTCTGCCGAGAAAACTTTGCTTTGGTTAACTTTAGAACAAAATCACTGCTGTCTAATGACTTGCCAATTTAACCTAATGCGCACCATTAACCTGAGCAGGGTTCATTTTAAATTGCACTTAAACCCTTGAAACTCAAGGGCCTTTTTGTGGTTTTTTTTTTTTTTTTTACATTTTTAATAAATGACCTTTAAAATAAGTTTTTGTGGCAATGCTTGCTAATGTTTTTAGTACAACCCCAGCTTCTTTTTAAAAAATATTTTAAATTGCATTACACAGCTGGGACTTCGAGGGGTAAACTAAGGCCTTATTAGTTTCGAGGACCTTGAAACTAGTCAATTAAAATGCTGTCATCATGGCAATGACGTTTGTTTGGACTTTGAGAGAATAGGTTGTACTCTTAAAGATGGAGAAAAACTCTGTCAGTGACAACTAACTTTCTTACAAATAACGCACACATTTCATTCATGATATTATAAATACAGAGCAGTAATTAGCACTTTTCTTGTTGATTCTGTAAAATGCTAATATAAATAAAGAGGTAATAAAATCGATTATGATGATGATGTGGAGGTGAATTGGTTTAGTCTTGACCTCTGGTCATGAATGGCAGCCTTAAGGAATGGCAAATTGATTGTGAATCACAAAATAAAAACAGCGATGGAGAGAAAAAAAATAAAGCTGTCAGGTGCCCAATTTAGGAAAAAAAGAAAAGAAGATGAGGAGAAAATGAAAGATAAAAGGTATTTAACAATGTTCTCTCTGTATGATTAAGGTGTGCATGTCTTTATGTGCTACAACCTTAACTCTTAGCTTTGTAGCCTTCCTACGTATGATGCTTGCTGTGCTAACCCACCTTGCTAAAAACACACACGCACACGCACACACACACAATCAAAGCCATATACAAACTTTCAGAGAAATTGTTTTTATAAAAACCAATAAAACCCCAAAAAAAAACAATTTCCATTATATTTTCTATTATTTTTGGGTAGAGTTCTATAGTTTTTTCACATCACAAGATCTCGTTAAATTTCACCACAAAATGATGCTTTGCAACAAAACTTATTATTAGTACAGTTATTATTTATTTCCATTGTTTGTGTTCATTACATGTAGAACCGCCACTGCCAACGGAACATCACACATTTGACCGAACGAAAAAAAGTTTGGCTCTTCCATATCTGATTGTTTTTTCTCAAAGAGAAGGACGGATGAAAGCTGCCTCTTTTTATGATGCGAGTTAGAGCTGCACAATTAAAAAAGTTTTTTTTTTAAATAGTGATCACGATTATGGATGCCACGATTACGCAATCACTTCAGAGCCTCGATTTCCTGGCGGAAGACACTGTAGTAGCTTTGGCAGCTGTCCCACCAGAGGAGACGAGACAAGTAGTAATGAATAGCAGGAAGTTCCATCTACCTCTGTTAACAGCTGTGGTGGGTAAACTTTTGATCAGGGTCATTTGGAAAGTTTCTGTTGTCAATCTGATTTTAAAAGAGTAAACAAGAGTTTTTGACAATAAATGGCTTCACCCAACCAAAAACTATGAGTGTTTTCTGAAAAATGGCCAAGAAATCCCTACCAGGGCCTGTAAACTTATGAGCATAACTCTATTGTGTTAAATTAATATTTTTGTTGCACATCACTTTGGAAATGTACCAAGGAATGAACCGGTTTGATCAGTTTCCTGTGGTTCGAACCCCATTCTTTGCGTCATTAGCACAACGCTCGAGTGAGCGAGCCACTGGAAAGAAACATGTGGAAAGAGGAAGTCTGCGTGTAGTACTTTCTGAAAGCACTTCCTCATTAATGAACAACTTCTGTGCTCATGAAACCACAGTCAATATTAGAATTTTTTTGTGTTGGGCATTGGTAAGAAAGGCCCTAAGCTGGTCGCCCAACTGCAGATTTCATAACAAAAACCAATAGTGTGACAATCTCAACAATGGCTTCCTTGTTCCCGAGATCAGAATGTGAGGAATGTCGGTCAGCTGTTCAAGCTTTAGTCTAACTGAGCAAATGCCAAAATCCCCCTTTTTCAACTTTTAAGCTGCATTTTTTTCCTTCGTTTTTGAGATCAAGAAGCCTCACCAGAAGCAGTTGACTCTCTCCTGACTGTAGTCGAACTGGACAGCAGAGCAGCCGGTCAGATCCAGGGTTCGAATGGGCTCTGCAAACTTAAAAGATGCTGCTCAGTGAAACATAAAATACAGTTTATTTCATCTTTTCTCATTGTGCTCATTAGTGATGCGCGGGTCGGGTATTTTTCCAGCAGGCCCACCCCATAATGTATCTATTTTTACAACCCCTCTCACACCGCACCGCACCCGTGACCATTAAATAAACATAGGCATTATAATTCAAAAGAAAACAGTGTTTATTTGAAACCAGGTCATATTGATAATAAAATAACAATTACACGTTTTAAACATTTACAAAGCAGCGTTTGTTAACTTTTTTTTTAATCATTTATAACACAGTTCGAGTTTTTATGTTCGCTGTGCAAAAAAGGAAGGAAAGGCGGTTGACTACGACTGCCGAAAGAATGTCCTTGCCGTCCCAGAAGAACCTCGTCTCTCTCAGCAACGTATTCGCGACAAACATGATTTTTTTTTTTATTTGACTGTGTTTAATGACCCGCCCCGCAAATAAAGTGACAATTTAAGAGACGACCCACGCATCACTAGTGCTCATGCCTACCATTTTGTCCTTGAAGTATTTCAGCTCATATCGATTTAATATGAACCATCTCTGCTTCCAGTTCTGCCCAGAAAACAGAGCAAAAAATAGAATTTAAACAAGAGGAGAAGGTTTACTTTAGTGAATACCCGATAAACAACAGTAAATGGTTTTTTTGGGCATACCTTAACGATTGCTCCTTGCTTGATCAGATAACCATCTTTAGTTCCAAGCTGCCAAATAAAAGAGAAGAGTTATTAATTTGAAATCTTTGCATCTTTAGTTTTTCTTTTTTATCATAGTGTAAATAGACCTTTCCTGACAACTTCTGCAGAATCACATCAATTTAACCCAAACATTTGAACATCATACAATTACTGATTTCAGCAAGGGAACTTGATATAATGTAGAGATTCGCTTTAGACAGAAGTATATCCAGTACATTGTGTAATTAAAATAAAGTAACCGTTATCTGTAACCCAGACTTACTGCTGGAGCTTTGGGGACCAGGTCGTTTTCATGCCGGCCTGTCTGTATGGCAGTATGTACACACACTTTCTCATAAATGGACGGCTCTTCCACTTCACGAGGGTACGGAAACCGGAGCACAATCAGGTTTCCTTGGTCACCAGAGCAATAAAAGAATAAACAGGTTCTTAGAATCGATGCTGAGATGGAGAAGTTGAACTTTAAAAGGAATATAACCAACCCGTCTCACTGCCCAGCAAGGGCTGGTTGGCCAGGTGACCGCAGAAATCTTGAAGCGAAGCAAATTCATTGAAGCCAAAGGAATATCTGCCAAAATGTCGATGAACGTGAAAGTGTTTCACCGAACTGTTCGCTCTAGGTACGAAATGAGAAGCAAATCAATCAAGAGACGCAGGGACACAGTGGATGCTTGGGTCTCACTCAAGTTTCTGAGTTCAGTTGTAAACTAGGAAGATGAAAGAGGACATCTGACACATTGAAAAAGAAAAAGGAACTGAAATCATAAAATATAACAGCTGCAGGAAATCGGAGGATCAGAATATGCTGAAATTAACTCCTTCAGACCCGGCAGTGAACCTCACATTTTAGCACTTGATTTCTTCGAATGTGAGAAGAAAGAGAGGCTTTGATTTTTTTTTTAAGACATGAGGAGCTAACTTTGCTCACTTTGGTCACAAATCTCATTGCAACTACCTCCAGCAGTAGAAAATGTTAGATGTGTTGCCTAACAATGTCGGCATACAACTTTAAATTTATCCACTTGTCTATCCCTGTTATGTCTTTTAACAGAGAAGCCAAAGTGTTCCCAAACAGGAGACTGTCTTTAAGATCTGGCTTCTCTTTCTCTGTTTCCATTTCTCACAGCTACTCGTGCAGCGCTACTGTGCTTCACTCAATAGCATCCATGCGGAAACTGGCCTAGGAACATTGTTCCGCTGCGCATAATATCGCGCTAATAATACATTTATATAATTTAATAAAAATACTGAAACGGTATGCAAGTGTACCGAACCGAACAGGCCGCACCGAAACGGTTCAATACATCCCCGTAAACCGTTACACCCCTAGTCAGCAGTAGAAAAAATTGGAGTGTAGGAACGTTTTTCAGTTAACTTTCTCAAGTTTTTTTAAAGTTAACTTTCTCAAGATATTTCATGAATTACTGACACCAACACGGTTTCAAGCACAAGCGCAGACAGATGGAGAGACACTTCTGAGAACGCGTCACTGGGTTACTCTAAATTGTGCTACAGAACAGCACCTTCCACTTTATAAACGTTATTTCTTTTACGACACCTTGACTCCAACATTTGTTATAGCACATTATTGGTAATCTATACATAATGTTTCGCTCGATTTAAAACTGATTTAAAGCATTGTCTGCAATGGGAGGACGGAGCGTCAGGACCCAGAAGTGCGCCGTCAGATTGGCAAGCCGATAATAGAGCAGATCTGTTGGTGTTTTCCGTATCTTGGAATTTTCTTTGTATCTCGAAGCATTTCTTTGTATTTCCATTTCGTAACTGGAAGCATTCGTATCTCGAGATACCACTGTATATGGGTCGCGAGTTTGAGACCTTGTTTAGAGGGAAATCCAATGTAATGTTCCAAGTACCAAGGTAATCTGCTTTAATGAGCGTTTCTTACCGCACAGAAAGTGCAAACGAGTCAGGACCCCTGTTGCTGTTTCGGAGTAAAAAGTTCCCATCCACCCCATTGGAGAGAAGAAGAGCTTCAGCCGTGTGCCGGGACAAATAATCATGATACCAGCTGCAGAGACAAAAAAGATGTATTATCCGATGATCTGTTACTGACATACCACAGGATTAAAGATTACTAGGAGTTCACCAGCAGCTGTTTGCACAGTGCCCTTTCAAATAATAAAGAGAAAACACAAAAATACTCTTCAGAGCCACAATTCAAAATCACCAGGTCAATAACAATAATAATAATAATAATAATAATAATAATAATGTGCTTTCAACAATCAGTTAAACAATTCTAGCACCTTAAAAATTACAGTTGTGCTCATAAGTTTAACGTTTTTGATTTCTTGACCATTTTTTAGAAAATATGAATGGTAACACAAAACCCTTTCCCCCGCTTTAGTGGTTTGGTGAAGCCATTTATTGTCAAATTACTACTTGTATGAACGGCAGGTTTGAGTTCTCCCTAGAGTGCATCAATGATACGTGGCCTTGTGTTTTGGACTGTTGAGGGGATGGAATGTTCAGTAACGTCCCATGTTTTCCTCTAGGATCCTTTGAGAACATGCTGCATTCATCTTCCATCGATTCTGACCAAGTGTCCTGTACCTTTGGAGCTCAAACATCCCCAGAACATCAGTGACCTGCCTCCTTGCTTCACAGTTCCATTCATCATTGGCCTTGTTGACCCCACTCCAAATGTAGAGTTCATGGTTGTGGCTAAAAAGTTTTCCAAATAACTTCGTTCTAGAAGCTTGGAGCTTGTTGTGGTCCTTGAAACAGCCAACATTTTTTAAGAGAGCCCTGTGTGTCAGCTGAAGTTATTTGTGGGTTTTCTTTGCATCCCTTAAATTTTTTCAGGCAGCTGTAGCAGAAATGTTTGTTGGTTTCACCAGAATCCCTCACTTTCCACGTCTTCATCAGAGTTTGAACACTGCTGATTGGGATTTCCAGTTCCTTGGAGATCTTTATGTGTCAAGTTATCAGGCCAAAATTACCAGGGTGTGTAAACTTTTGATGAGAGTCATTTTAGGGTTTCTATTATCATTATGATTTAAAAAGAGTAAACACAGTTGTTTGACAATAAATGGCTTCACCCATTTATTGGCTTTTGTGTGATCATTCATATTTTCTGAAAAAAAAAAAAATAGCCAGGAAATCAGAAAATTGGCAGTATGTAAACTTTTAAAGCCAATATAATTACTAAATATCGCCCAAAGATAAACTTTGATATGGCTTCACTAAACTCTTTTTTGTGGAGTACATTAATAAATGTGAAAAATGTCCAATGTATCATGTAGAAACTTCTAGCACACGGTCCTATAAAAACTTGATGTTGAGTAAATGCAAATCAGTTCCACCGCGACACATTCATCATTTTTCACATGATCATGCTTTCGTTCCAGGTATCACTGTGTGACAAAGAGTAAATAACACAAACACCTCATGCCAAAGCCAAGTATTTCCATTGGCCCAGATACAGACATTGAGGCAACAGTGTGAAGGGAATAAATAACAATTTATTCCAGAGAAGACCTCTTTCATTGGTTGAAATGGAGGGTTTTCTGGAAGGACAAACACACTGAGATCAAAATATCGCATTTTTTAATTTATTCACTTAGCTTAATAATAAAGAAAGTAATCAGTAAATACTCAAATATTTATAACAATATTTTATAAAAATGCTAGGCAAAATTAAATTGTGAGGAACATTACTAAATTAACCCTTCAAGTGTCACGAAAGTGAGGTTTGTCAAAAAATAGCACTCTTTGCTAACTAGATACGATATGTCACTTTCTAAAACATCTATGAAAGTGCCGATATCATCACAGCTCTAAGATGGAGGGACAGGTTCTTTTTTCCAACCGGATCTTTAGCTCCAAACCGTGACCCAATAAAAGTCCACCGGCTCCATCTCTAATTCATAATGATGGAGCCCATATCTCTCGCAAGAAACATCTCATGGATGCATCCTGGGATCATTGAGTGTTTGGGTCTCACAACATCATACACCCTTTCCCAGGCACCCCAGCCCTCCTTATCCTAAGCTACCTTGTGGGCCTCTCTGGAGCTTTGCTTGCGGATCGAATAGCCCTTTTCTTTGCCATTCCAACCGGCTGAGGACTTTACACAAAGAACGTCCTGCGAAGCCTCTACACCCAACTTCTATGGGCTCATAGATGGTTCTCCAGCCTCTCTTCCTGCACTCTTCCACCAATTTCTGGTTCTTGGCTGTTTGCTCTCATTGGCTTCCTCAAATCCCTCTTCCCAGGGCACCGTAAGTTCCAGCATGATTAGCTGTTTTAAATCCTCAGAGTTTATTATCATGTCGGGTGGAGACTTGTTAAAATGTGCTGAGGTCCCAAGTCGACCTGGAGCTGCCAGTCTGAGGCTTTGAGGAGGAGTGCTGTTATTAAGAGTGGGCATGCCCTGGGTTTCTCTCCAGCTTTAATAAAAGGAGGCCCATATCTCTGAAGATTACTATAGTACTAACACATTACTATATTCATTCCAACTAATCACAACAATTATAATAGATTTAAAAGACGAAAATTGCGGTTTACGTTATTGGTAAAAAAAATAAAAAATCTTATTCATTTTCAAATCTTGATCATTTTTTTACAGCAAAGGAGGAAAATAAAAGCTGAATAATAATAATTAATATTCTACAAAGTACTATATAAGATTCAGAACGCATCAATTCAGCTTAAATACGTTCACCTGGAACTTTCCATGCTCCCATAACTTGAACCGGTTTACATGAGTTAGTTAACCATGCGTAACACACGCGGTTATTGTATTTTATGAGAGTTTGCACAACTCTATGATGACACAAGCATAATTTGAAATTAAACGAGGGGATTTAATGACTATTTTATTTAATAATCGTGTGAAAGTGGACTATAAAGTCGGAGAGCTCACCTCACTGACTCCAGCTCGTCGAGCTCTTGGCTGCTCCGCGTGGAGCTGAAGCTCATGGTCTGACTCTGGTCTGCAGCGACTGCTTCCAGAAGGTTCAGCTCTTTCTCCAGCGGGCCCCGACTCTCTGGAGCTCAACTCGACGTGGAAGCCCAAGTAAAAGGTACAGTCAGAAAGAAAGGGAGCAGCAGATAATGAGGGAAGTTCCATAGACCCGCCCAGAAGTGCAAGGTGGTTAAACATTCCACCACAAGAGCAGATTTCTAAAATCAATACTGGAGTTCACTAAGACTTTAAGTGCATTTTATTGTATTATCATACATTTATGGGAAAAAGAATGCCATGATGATTTGAAAAGCTGTTGAATCTCAACCTCGCGGACGACAGGGAAGTTTTCTTAGTAACCACAGGATAAAGAATAGAACACCCCAAGAAAAGTTAAACGTTTTGTAACATTTTTATTCTAGAAGAGATTTAATTTGCGATTTTGACAACACGGAAAGAACCGAAGAAAAGAGTCAACATCTTTTGTAATTTAACACCAAAAGATCTTGTATGTAGCTTGTGTTGCCCCCTTTGTCTGAAGTAACTGCAGTGAGTTGCTTCTTATAACCATCTACTTTTCTCTGAGAAAAGATTTTCCCAGTCTTCAATGCAGAATTGTTTTGGCTTCGAGATGTTTTCTGGGTTTCTTGCACACATAGCCCGTTTCGAGTCACTCCATAGCATCTCAAGAGGAATAAGATCAAGAAATTCCTGGGCTAGCCATTTCTTTATTTTAAGCCATTCTTTGGTTGATTTACTCGTATGTTTTGGATCATTGTCATGTAGCATGACCCAGTTCTGCTTCAGCTTTGATTTTCTGACAGATGATCTCAGAGTTCCTCAAGTTCCCCCTGTAGAATTCATGTTGGATTCTATTATGATGAGCTGGCCAGGATCTGCTGCAGCCAAGCAGCCCCAAACCATCACACTTCCACCTCCTTGCTTCACAGTCAGTATGGTGTTGTTTTCCTGGAAGGTTGTCTCACGCCAAACATGTCTCTTCTGGTGACCAAAAAGTTAACTTCTGCACTCAACTGTGTCGAGAACATTACTGAAGAAATCCTGATCTTTGTTAACATTCTCTCTGGCAAACTTCAGTCTGGCCTTGATGGTTCTTTTAAAGAGCAAAAGCTTCTTACTAATTATGGAGGCTTGCACATTTACATAAACAGTAGCGAGACATGCAGCCTTGCAGTCTGTTCTTGGGTGAACTTGCCCGGACGAACATATATACAGGTCAGGGATTTGGGGCCAGGCAAAACATAGGGCTGGGCGAAATTTTTAAACGAGATATGAAATTTGACCATATCGCATATATCGATATAGGCTGCGTAGTTCAAACTGCGCTGTGAGCCTTGCTCCAGCAAACCGCTTTAACCCGGAGCTCTCAGCACTACTTCGCGCGCCCCTGGCCACGCCCCTCCTCTTTCAGGCACAGAGAGGGGAGGGGCTGGACTCTGGAGCAGACAATCCGCCGGCACTCTTCAACAAACATGGAGGAAGCAAACAACATCTGCTGAGCATGCGGAGAAATTAGTTGGTAAACAAAAAAGCAGCGGCTCAGTAATATGGAGATGGTTCGGATTCAAAGTTTCTGATGAGAAACAAAACCATGTCATATGTAGGGAGTGCCATAAAGAAGTTACAGCCAGGGTTGGAAGCACTACAAATCTTTTTCACCATCTAAAACACTGGCACAAACTGCAGTATGAAGAGTGTGTGAAACTGCGCGCTGCCGAGGCCCCAGCTGCAAGCCAACCGCAACCCGAAAAAGCTCCAGCCCCGACACAAAGCTCCCTTCAAGCTTCATTTTCCCGCGGTGTACCGTACGAAAAGAAAAGTGACAAGTGGTGCACTATAACTAAAGCAGTCACTTATCACATCGCTAAAGATATGGTCCCTGTTGCAACTGTGGAACAAGTCGCCTTTAAAAAGCTACTAAAAACCATGGACTCGAGATATGAGCTCCCCAGACGCAACTGCTTTGCACGGGAAGCACTGCCACAAAATGTACATTGACGTTAGGCAGGGCGCCTTGCTGACCAGCTCGCTAACGTGAAACATTTCGCGTTAACCAGTGACATGTGGTCGAGCAGGACGTGTGAGCCTTATATGAGCCTGACGGTTCATTTTATTCAAGACTGGGAGATAAAAATCAGCATGTCTGCAAACAAGTTATTTTCCCCAGGATCACACCGCTGAGCACATAGCTGAGGCGCTGCAAGACGCGATTGCAAGCTGGAAACTCCAGGAAAAGTATCTGGTTGCTATAACAACCGACAATGGGAGCAACATTGTCAAAGCGGTTGAACTGAACAAGTGGGTGAGGATGCAGTGCTTCGGTCACAGACTGCACTTGGCTATTGGAGAGTGTTGTAAAGAGTATTCAGATAATAATCATAATAATAAAAAAATAAGTAAAAAAATTATTAAAACTATTTTCTTTTGTTTGTCTGCCTTTTAAGCTGCTGCCGTCTTGGCCAGGTCTCTGCTAAAAAAAAGATAGTTAAATAGGAGGTTAAATAAATGAAGAAAACACAAAACTTACGGTGCAAAAAGTAAAATCACGTACAATACAGAACAGTAGATTTATTAGACCATATTTATTAGATTATTGGATAGGAATTAGTGATGCATTGAAGTGTTTACCACTTTAATGTTATAGCTGGTAAAAGTGAAGTAATTATGACTTTAAAACGCCAGTTATCCAGGTGATATCTTTAAGGCAACATATTTGACTATTATGATAGACTCGTTTTTATCTAGATTGAAAGAGCAAACTTCAAACTAACTAGAAACTCATGTTGACCATACTGTAATGGGCCTAAACATTGTGGAGTTTTTAGTGGGGTAGATATATAAAGTAGCATTAAAATACAGCAGAACAACAAGAATGACACATGAATTTACAGTGTAGTCATCATGTATGAATTATACAGAAAAAATATAAAAATCACTCACAGGATTAAAATTTAGAAAAACATTTTATGTTATATTTTATATATTTGATTACTAAGACCAGTGTTAATTAAAAATATATGAAAAAAGACAATAATATTAATGTAGAATATTTCTAAAGCTTTATTTTGGAAAGCACTTGGAAGTATGAGTGTTTAAGTGAAACCAGATTCAAATTTCTTGTATAAGCGATTTGATTAATAGTTTTTTATGATTCGATTTCTAACAGGACATGGTATGAATGACAAGCGCATCACCCGGGCTATTTCTCTGTGCAAAAAAATTGTAAGCTGTTTTTCATACAGCTGGAAGAAAAGGAGACATTTTGCTGAAGTCCAGATTCAGTTGGGTCTGCCAAGTCACCAACTCATAACCGAATCTGCCACACGCTGGGGATCCAGGCAGCTTATGGTAGAGAGAATACTGGAGCAGGAAGCAGCACTGGCCAAAGTCCTGTCTAGTGACAAAAAGACCAGGCACCTTGTCCCTACCTGGCAGGACTTAGAGGTCCTAGAAGCAAATCAAAAGGTCCTGAAACCTCTTCAGAACTTTACTGACGCTTTGTCAGGTGAGGAGTACGTCACTCTTTTTATGTCAAACCTGTGCTGCACCTTTTTAATGAAAGTCTACTGGCATTTGAAGAGGGTGACAGCGAGCTTTGCAAATCCATCAAATCCAGCATTGTCGAGTACCTTAACAACAAGTATTCTGAACAAGCTGTAACTGACCTATTAGAGATGGCTTCATTTGTGGATCCACGGTTCAGGGCCACCTACATCCCAACTGAAAAAGTTGATGCATTGAAGCAGAGAGCTGTCTTGGAGGTGGAGACACTACTGGGTGATCAGAGCAGCTGTCAGCCACCTTACCAATGTGTGCCCATTGTGCCTCAACCTTAAGATGGAGAAGCAGCAGTAACACCAAAAGCTAAGAAGTTGTCACTGGCAAGCTTCTTCAAGCAGCGCACAGCCACCACCACTGCACCAACCAAGAGGGAGGCTATTGAAAATAAACTGTCAAGTTACTTGCAGTCTGCAAGTGTGGACAGTGACACTGATCCCCTCAAGTGGTGGAAGGATCATGAAGTTGTCTTTCCAGCTATAAGCCACCTGGCAAAAAGGTATCTTCTGGTACCAGCTACCAGTTCACCCTCTGAAAGGATTTTCAGCTGCAGTGGCAACATCGTGACCTGCCACAGAGCCTCTCTGAAGCCGGATGCAGTTGACAGGCTGGTGTTTCTCGCACAAAATCTTTAAACAAAGGAGGACGCACATGTCTGATTTCTAATGTCTACCTCAAGACTGCACTAACTGTTAATCAAAGTAAAAAACAAGGGACCAAATGTTCACAGAGTTCATAGTCATAGTCTGTTCATAGTCAGATAAGAAATGTTTTAAAATTTTCTTAAACTGAGCACTTTATTTTGTTCTGTCTTTATATATAAACCCTGCCCTTACTAGGGTTTGCCATTTAATTATTTTATAATATTTGTTATACAGTATTTATCTTTACATTTTATTGTTCTTTGAACAGCTGAGTATTGTTTCATCCGGCCAGTTTAAATAAAACTACTTCTGAAATGTCATATTTGGGTTTGACTGTGGCTAAACAATTGCTCTCACTTTTTGACAAAAATATCGGGATATATATCGTATATCGATATTCAGCCTAAATATATCGGGATATGACTTTTGGTCCATATCGCCCAGCCCTAGCCTTGTTCCCATGTCAGACTTTTTAGCTGAATCTGTCTATGAAGACCAATTCTGGCCAGATGGGTGAACTGTTAATGCCACTGTTGGAAAAACAACATGGTTGATACAAAACAAATCCAAAATATTGATAAAACTCACTTTACAACAAAAACCTTACATGTTCTACCTTTATATAGTTTACTCAAATCAAGTTTACATACAGTGTTTTATTGCAATTTCAACAAATACCACAAATTAAAATATAAAGAAACCTTTATATCGTCTACGAAGATTTTTTTAAACAGTTATTCACAATTACAACATGAAAACACTCAAACTCTGTGAAAAACATTATTATTCTACTCATAAATACTGAACCTTCCAGTTGACGTGTGTAACTTCAGACTGAACACAAACATTGGTGCAATCCAGACACATCTGCACCGGATTCCTGAGCTCAAAGTCATGCATATTCATTGATGTAAAGGACTCCGAATTTACCAATTATGAGATTCCAGAGTTTGTTTATGCATTGAGCTTCATGTGCTTGCTCATTTCTCAGGGATGGAGCACTAGTCTCCCGGCTGTGGAGCACTAGTCTGGAGCAAAAAATGTTGGCAAGATTCATTCTCACAACTCCTGAGATGTCTGTGAGCGCTTGTGAGATTTTAAATCGTCCCAAGCACGCTGGTGCAAAATGTAAACACATCCAAGCAAAACTGTGATGCAGACACACTTCACAGTGGAAACACTATCATTGGATCCCGAATGGCCAGAATACCTGGCAACCATTAAAGTGCAAGTACATGCGGTGAGCAGTTAACTCTGCTATTGGTCAGGAGAGAACAGCACCTGATCGAGGAGCGCATTCGGTTATATTTGATGCATCAGCATTCACACTGGGGTTCTGAGGGACACCTCTAGGAGACAGTCTTTCAGTAGTTTTGCTTTTCTTCCACTTCTTTAAACTGGACTCATAGTCTTGTGCAGGGAGTCTCTCCATTTTCTGTGCTCTCACCAGGTCAGACGGACAAGTGGTGTTAGAGAAGGCACGGAACAAGATCCTGTGGTACAGAAAAAAGATCTCTAGATGAAACCTCAAGTTCGGCTGAAAAAAGTCTATCTACAATCAGCCCAAGTACAGATCTTAGAGGCTATAACGTAAAATGTAGATAAACTGCAGAACCGTACCTGGGTAGCAGAGCCAGGACTGTAGTGAGGCCACAGACTAAATAGAAGAGTGCCTCAGACATGATTTTGGTCTCAATGCCATAGGGGTTTGTAGGAGAATTACAAGTCACACATGTAACGCTGAACAGTAGGACAAAGGCAAAATAAAACAAAGTACTGAAGAGAAGCAGTGAGCCATGGATCCATGTCTGTAAAACACACCAGAGCAGCATTAGCAAAAGAACCTCCTACTGTACTGTTTTGAGCAACGAGGAACTGGTCTCTGAACATGAAGTGGGATAAACCTCTCAAAAACTAGATATTATGTTCCCCATGTCGATATGAGTATGGGAAACCAACTCCCATGTCTCTAAGATTTTCCTGAGCAGAGATAAAGATATGCATAATTGGTTGCTATGGTAAACAATCTGGTCGTTATGGAGACGTCAATGACATAATATGTCAATGAGTAAATGAACCAACTCCTATGGGTCTATGATTTCCCAAAGTTGAGATAGAGTTCTAAGAATTTGGTTGCTAGGGTATAGTTTAGTTGCTAGGGAGGGGTCTGTGATGTGATAAAAAAAATTCAGTTACTATTACATCTCTGAAATTCTGGTGACATTTGACACCTCTCAAAGCCTAGGGTTCAAATGCTTTTGCACAATGCTTGACCTGAAGGTTTTGGTTGCTAGGGTAAACCATCTGGTTGCTAGGCAGGGGTCAGTGATGGTAAGTTGCTTGTGTCACCATGAGTAACAAACATTCTGAGAATTTGCTGAAGTGCAGAAATCTGGCTCAAGGTATTAGTTGCTAGGCAGCGGTCAGTGACGTTAGAATCCTTGTCTCACAACGAGTAACAAACACTCTGCGATTTTTCTGAAGTGCAGATATTGGCCTGAATTTTTGGTTGCTAGGCTTAAAAAATCTGGTTGCTAGGCAGGGGTCAGTGACGTTACGTTCCTTGTGTCACAAACACTCTGTGATTTTTATTAAGCACAAATATCGACCTGAAGGTTTTGGTTGCAGGGGAAAAATGTAAACAATCTGGTTACTAGGCAGGGGTCAGTGATGTTAAGTTCTTTGAGTCACTATGAGTGACAATTACTGCGTTTTTTCTGAAGCGCATATATTCTTGGCCTGAAAATTTTGGTTGCTAGGGTAAACAATCTGTGACAAACAAACCCATGCCTCTCTAAAATGTTGTGAAGATAGGATGCATGTATAGAATATATGGTTGCTAGGGAAATCAATGTGGTTGTTAGGAAGGGGTTACGACTTAATGTTCTAATTAACTATCTAATTAATTAATATGACTCCATCTCTGCGATGTTCAGCTTTTAATATATTTGACTGAATATTATATGGCAAACTCAAATTTATGCTAATTCATGATTTCAGACTGCTGCGCATGATTTGAGGCCAAGATCATGGTACTGAAACAAGAGTGCAGGGCTAGTTACTCTCCAAAATTAATGCAAGAATAAAAATGATCTGAAAGGATGGTAATAAAACTTTTGTAGTTAACAACAAAATGATAGTTAAAGTACTAGATTGATAAAGGAAGCCAATAAAATATCAATACTGCTGCACGTCTCTAGGGCTACTCACCAGTGTGCGACTTTCTATGACCTGATGCAAGAGAATGATGAGGAGAGCAGAGGCATTGATTGGAGAGCCGAAAGAAAACACCCCAATATCTGATCCCACATAAGCCTTCATTGAAGATAAAAACATGAAGAGATGTTACAGCATTTATTTGGAATTCTACACCACCTTAATCATTTAAAGGCTTAGTGACTTATCCATTAACTATCTGAGACATTATCGACTCTATAATAAAATGCATGCTTCATATTTAGATCCTCAAAAGGCAAACTCACTATATCGCGTTGTGTATTATTTCTCTGCCATTTTTCAGAGAATATTAATGATAACAGAAACTTTTAGTTAGTGGTTAGGTGAAGCCATTTATTGTCAAACAACTTTATTGACTTTTAAAATCATAATGACATTTTATGGTGAACCAAGTGGTTTGACAATAAATGGCTTCACCCAACTGTTACCATGAGTGGAAAAAATGTTTTTGTGTCATTAATGTTTTCTGAAAATGAACGAAATCATAAAAACTGTCCATGTAACGACATAGCACCTAACGTTAATTTCACAACCCAACATTTAAATGTGTTTATATAAATGAACTGTTGAACTCATTAAAATTCAGATCTAAGAACAAATTCCACGAGCTTTGATTTGTTCACACAGTCATCAAACTAAATGAAGATTTGGAAGAACCTAAAACATCAAAACAAACTTACAAAGTAAGGAATGAAGAAGCACACTAGGCTTTGGTAAAAAGCATCGAGGATGGTCAGCCAGAATGTCGATGGAAGGTAGGCCTGCAGGGAACAAGCGAGTCACCACTTCAAGAGCATTTCAAGAACAACAAACAAAGAAGCTCATGAGATGCGACAGAGCACCTGTGAGTTTTGCCCAGATTTATAGAGATGGGGGAGCTCCATGAGAGTCTCTGGAGACACATCCTTATCCAGCACTCCGTATATGAGAGGAGGGACTGAGGTGAAGAGCAGGTTGAAGAAGATTGATACCCAAGAGTTGGTCATCATGCTGCCTGAAAATCCACAGAAGAACTGGTACCAGAACAACAGGTTCACATACATCTGCAGGAAACCAGGAAAGCAGTCAGGAGTGTAAAAGAAAACAGAACCTCACAAATGTGTGCACCACTGACCACATTTTTATAGAAGAAATAGAGGATCATGTTTGCCAGACGGGCATAGCACCAGTGACCATGCACCAAAATCAGCTTTCTCAGGAACTTGAATCTAGAGATGGCGAAGTCACTGGACATCACCGCCTGTACGGCAACAAAAAGCAATTATACACAAAAGTCTATTTGAACAATAATGTGTTTTGCAATATGTGCCAAACAGCAAACAACCTTAATTGCAAACAAAAAAAAAAGCTTTCAAACGGCAGAAAATGTATTTTGTGTATTCGTTGCTTAGAGACACTCTAATTTTACAAAATTGATAACAAGGAAAAACTTGATCATTATGAACAATTTGTCGAAAACATACAATATATAAAAAACTCTTAAGTAAAACCCCATTTATAAAACATGAGAATTTAAAGAAAATGCTCTCTTGTGAAATTCAACAGACTGATGTTTATTTGGAAAAAAATATATTGTTTGAAAGACAAATAGAAATAAACACACTCCAGGTCCAAATAATCTCTCTTTGATGTTAATAATCAATAATGAATGCCTTTTCCTTGATAACTACAGCCTTTAGTCATTTCCTGTGGTTTTCAACAAATCTCCTGAGGAAAAATAAGCCATACTTCCTGAGCAGATCTCTCAAAGTCCTCTTGACCCACAGATTTGCTGTTGGATTTAGGTTTTGTGTAGGAAAGTCAATTACTTTGCTCTTTGGAATGATTTCTTCTCCAAAAGTGAGGTATTTTTTGGTCATAGTCCTGACAATCTATCAACCAAAACAAATTTTCTTGCAGTTTGCTTCCTTCTACCTTGACAACCAATGCTCTTTTGATGACGAGAGTAGGATGTAAAAGAGCCACTCATACCATATTTTCATAGTGACTTCGTACAGGAAACAGACATCCAGAATTTATTCGATGTGTTCTTTGATTTCTTCTCTGTCGTTGTCTTCTTCTTTCCTTTTTCCCTGTGTGGCGTGGAGTGTACCATAGTTTCAGGCAGGGAATGTCATTGCATCAGTATTTCCTTGACAAAGAGCAGAGCAACCTGTTGAGAGGCCAACCGAAGATTTGGGCGAATCTCAATTTGGATCAGTATGTAGAGGCCTTTAATCTCCCATCACAATGGTGTTCTCCGTTCATTCTCCAAACATTGAAAACATCTCTAGGGGCAAAAAACTTGGTCTCATCTGAGCAAACGACCCTCTTCCAGTCTGCATCCTTTCTCACCTTGTTGTCCTTAGCAAGCCTCGTTCTGGCTTTGAGGTGTTTCTTCTTTGTAGAATCTTTGTCAGCAATGCCGCAGTGTAGGGCTCTAATGACGGTCTTCACTGAAACCTGAAAAGTCCTAGACTGGTATTTTGAAGTTGTCCATGGGTTTCAGAAAACTTCATTCACTAGTTTTCTTTTTTTTATTCCTGCCTTTTTGGTCTCTTTACACTCACTGCAGCTCTTGGTACTTTAAACTTTGATAAAACTTTTTGATTAAACTTTGATAAACAAGTGCATCCTTCTCCAACATTTTTAGCTATTCTTTCAAACAAGTCCAAACTAATCTCTTTCGTCATGCTGGCAGTGTATGGTATTTTCAAGATACTACTCCTCACCTGAGAGTGGCATTTGAAAACAGTAGGTTAATTATGTTAATCATCCAAATTGGGATAAATTAAGAAGTGATTGGTCAACAGTGGTTTGTACAAAAGCTAGTAAAAGTACTTTCTGAAGGGAACAAGGCCCTTTTGGTGTTTATCCTGTTCTTTTGAAATGTAAACAATGGCTTCCACAAATCCACTAAAAGCCTTTAATTGTTGCTATTCAATTAAAGTTTTAGAATTAAAGAATTTAAAGAAAAAAGTTCCAGACTTCGATCTGCCATATTTTTCAAAACGTGTAAAAAAAAAAAAAAAAAAAAAAAAAAAAATCGAACCCAAAGTGATGTCTTCAAACAGCAATGATGACTGTCACCTTGCTAATATGAAATTAGAAACTACATGGCTAAAGCCAATGTTGATGTTGGCTTGTAAGAAAAGTATTTTTCATAAACAAATGGAACGGTTGCCATGGTAACAGTGACATTACATAATGTTCCACATGTAACCATGAAAGAAATAAACCATTTCCCACATCACTGTTGTTTCCTAAGCTGAGATATGCCAAGTGGTGTCTATGGTAAACAGCCTGGTTGCTATGGGGAAGTCTGTGAGATAATAGAAAGTTCTGTTAGATATAAGATATAGAAATCAATTCCAGTTTCTCTATCATTTACCAAAGCTTCAGAAAGACTTCAAGTAGGTTACTAGCGGTAAGAGTTTGGTGGCTAGGGAACTTTCAGCGATGTCATAAAAAATAAAGCTTTGACCCCATGTTAAGTCAATTGAAAATATAACCGTATTGTCAGTGATTTCCCAAAATTCCTTTCATGGTATCAGTCTGAAAAGATATAGCAACTCGAGTCAGACCAGTTTGGATATATTGACAAGGTTTAGCTGGAATAATCGAGATGGTGATGCGTTTAAAATTTTTTGTCTGAAGTAAAAGACAAATAATTATGAATAAGTCTAACCTTTAGACTGCGGAGAGGAAGAGGAGTAAAACCTTGTCAGAGAGCTGCAGAAGTATCCTGATCGATTCAAGGTTCATTCGAGGATGTTGTGCTTCATGTTATGAGATGTGCGTTGATAAAAAAAGAACTCATTATTTTGAGCAGACTCATTTGTTGCCTGAGGTAAAGCCTCAAAACATGCATTAACTGTGATAAATGCAAAAAAATATGTCTGATGCTCTGATGTTTTGTTTTTTCTTGACGGGAATATTATACCAACCGTATGTAAAGGTAATAAACACAAGGTGGAAACATTTTATTTATGAAAAGCGTTTTTCATAAATTTCTTGGTCTCAATGATGGAGACCATTGCATGTAACCATATAACACGATATCCATCATACCTGCATGCCCTCCTGACCAGAGATGCCAACACCAACATCTGCCACCTGAATCATGCTCACATCATTGGCTCCGTCCCCTAAACACAGATTAAAATATACTTAAATCCTCCAGCGACTGAAGCAAGAAGCTACGATTAAGCTCTTCCTCACCTATAGCCAGGGTCATGACCTTAAGGCTGTCTCTGACCAGCCGGACCACCTGACTCTTCTGCAGTGGAGTTGATCTGCAGCAGATGACTGAGCGGCAGGAGCATGAGAGGTCTAGAAATGCCCCCTGGAGCTCATTCAGAAGAGCGAAGTCCAGTGTGTGGCCATCGATGACCAGCACACAATCAGAAGCATCGGTCTTCGAGACCTGCCACAGCTCAAGCTGTAACTCCTGAAGACGAGCCTCACATGTCCCCTGAACAATGAATAACACACACGAGTGATTAACCTCTAGTAGAGTGGGCAATATGCAACAGACCAGCATTTAGCAGGACTGTTGATCGTGAGCCGTGCTTATAGTATTAGTTTGAGGATGCTCTGATGAGAGATCTTTTGCCTTTTTTTGCCTTTTCACATGACAAGACCTGAAGAGGCTGATGTAGATTTTTACTCTCGATGCCCATTAACCAACCAACCAACCAACCTACAAGCATACCAACCAACCAACCAACCCACAAACAGACCAACCAGCCAACATACTAAGCAGTCAACCAACACAGAAATAAACCAACCAACACACCAACTAACCCACAATTATACCAATCAACCAACCAACCAACCAACTAAGACACTAACCAACCAACCCAACAACTAACCCACAAACAGACCAACCAACCAACCCACAAACACAGCAATCAACCAACCAACCCCCCAACCAACCCACAAGCATACCAATCAACCAACACAGTAACAAATCAACCCAACAACCAACCCACAAACAGACCAACCAACAAAAATACTAACCAGCCAACCAACCAACCAACCAACCAACCAACCAACCCACAAACACAGCGATCAACCAACTAACACACCAACCAACCAACGTACAAACACACCAACAAACTGACCAACCAGCAAATAAACTTTTGTTCTCTTAAAAACTTATGTTTGTGTAAATGTATGATGGAATAACTGCAACTGGATGGTCAGGTGCTAATGGCAGTCATCTAACCATAGCGGAAAAGGTAAGTGAATGTACGTTTACATGTGTTTACATGTGCTTGACACGAACACAGAAACGCATGTGAGATGATCACTTCCTCACATGCTCGCATTTCATCACAATCGTCTGTGTGGAAGCATGCATAGCAGTTTTGGTGACCAGGGCGTGAGTTGCAGACTTTCTGCATTGATTTATTTTTAATCAGTAACACTAGATGTGATGTAATTTATCACCAAACATTTTGTGGACCTTTAACATCAGTGTTTACCTTGCTGTCACAGTTGGCCATCAGTATGTGGTCTGTGGGTCTGAGGAGCTTGCAGGCAAAAGCAATATTGATGGCCGTCTCTTGTTTGTCCCCTGTGAGGACCCATACTTTGATGCCAGCTTCCTGCAGAGCCTCAATGGTTTCAGGCACTTCCTCCTGTAGGCGATCAACTATACCCGTAGCCCCTGAAAGCCATGAAGCAATCATGAAAAAACAACCAACACATATTTTTTAGCTCTACTGCACTCAGTTATTAGTAGATCTCGAACCCAATAATGTGAGATCGGTTTCCAGTCTCTCTGCAGACTCAAGCAGAAGCTCCTCTCTGTTCTCAATGCTGGTTTCAGCGTACTCGTGTCTTTTCAACCAGGCTTCATATTCCTGCTCTCCTAACACCTGTCAATCATCAACCAACAGTTTCCATCACTGGTTATGCCGGTGATATTTCATACAGTTCATGCAAATAGAGTATAATAAAAGCAGCAAATGAAGGAAGTGAGAGTAGAGGACGTACTTTTTTAGCAACACACAGAGTGCGCAGTCCCTCTCTCGCATACTGGTCCAGGTGTCTCTGGGTCTGCTCCATAACCTCATCTCCAGCTGCAAACAAGATGTAATACTTACAGTTAATTACAAGTGCATGTGCATGTGTGTGTGTGTGTGTGTGTGTGGGGGGGGTATTTATTTGATATATATTAATAATAAAACGTGTTAATTATATATATTATTAGCCCTGCTTGCTGTTATTGTTCTTATTTGTTTTTAAAATGGTAAAATACATTAAACACATTCATTCACTCATTTTCCTTCCCGCTTAATCCCTTTTGAGGTCATGGGGGTCCGCTGGAATCTCCAGCTCAAATTGGGCGAGAGGTGGGGAACACCCTGGACAGGTCGCCAGTCCATCGCAGGGAAACATTAAATCACACATTCACACTGCTAAGGGGAATTCAGATTTTTCAATTAACCTAACCGCATGTTATTGGGATTTTGGGGGGAAATTGGAGTACCCGGAGGAAGCCCACGCAAGCACGGGGAGAACATGCAAACTCCTTCCAGGAAGGTCATGGGCGAGCCTCGAACCAACAACCTTCAAACTGGAAGGCCACATTGGAACACATTTGATAGAAATCGGGAAAATTCATTGTGAATTTTGTGAATCGAGAAGCTTTGAGAACCGAGAGGAGCTTCCGCTTGAGTCTGCAGAGAGACTGGAAACCGATCTCACATTATTGGGTTCGAGATCTACTAATACTGAGTGCAGAAGAGCTAAAAATATGTGTTTGTTGTGTTTTCATAATTTCTTCATGGCTTGTGTTTTTAAAAGTCATGGCACAAAAAAGTACAACAGCACAAAATGTGACAGGAACAGTGTATAAGGTTTAGGAGAGGTTCGGAATTGTACTTTTTTTTTACATTTTCAGGTGAAATTATCGTGTGATATGAAAACACTTATTTTACAGATTTGTTGTGATGTATTAAATGAGAGTGAATTTATATTGTCATCTTCAATATTAAAACTCTAATAATACTTACTCTAGTAAAGTAGTAGAGATGGAGAAGGAGCACTAACACCTGGACATCTGCTCAGAGGCAGACTTTAAACCTTATGGCGTTAGAAAACTGATGGAAAAGGTGCGAGAGTTTAAAGATCAAATGGATAAAAGTGTGGGTATTAAAACACCCATCTTCAGTGGTAATGGTGCTTCACTTGATGTGCACATATACAGTTTATCTTGTTTGGTTTGTGAATTTTTACTCAGTAAAAGTTGCTGAAATATTCCAGCTGCAACAAAAATAATAGCATACCATTCCTCAATAAGCTGCGTGCGTTGATGTATATTTCACCCATATGTCACAGTCTTATTAAAGCACACTACAGAATATTGCAAATAAATGTCAATCACCGTTCAACATTTAGCGTCAACATGAATGATAAAATATCTTGGCAGTAGTTCCATGTTTCATAGTTCTTTATGTTTACCTATACGTCCTGGTTTCTTCCCACTGGAAATTTACTGTGATGAGTTACGATATCGGTGGCGTGAAAAAAACGCAACGCATACATATTGAAACATGGAAACTCATCATTCATTCATTCATTATCCTGCCCGCTTATTTCTTTTGGGGTGGTCTTCAAGTCAGTCTCTTCAGCTCACATTGGGCGGGAGGCGGGGGTACACCCTGGACAAGTCGCCAGTCCATCGTAGACATGGAAACTAAATTTCGTCAATTTAATTTCACAGTCCAACAACGTCCACGATCATTCATTCTATGAATGGGATTGAAGAGTCAGAGGATGCGCTCATCTTTGTCCAAAAACTCTAACATGTAAATAACCTCACTAGCGCCCCTAGTGTCGTAATTTCTTTTTTGCTTTTCATGTCATAGGATCAGTCGCCCATTAGTGCTCACCACAACGCAAATCAAGTTTGCACACGCAACACTATTGCAAATAAAAAATGGCAACTGCAAACCAAAAACACAAATTTAAATATGTTGTGTTTTATTTGTGATTTTGATTTGCAATAACGTTGTGTGTGCAAACTTGATTTGCGTTGTGGTGTGCACTAATGGGCCACGTATGTAAGGTTTCACGTATGTGTCGTTATCCCATGAAGCCTTACAGGGTCCATCTATTGGCAAGTGTTTAAGAGTCTACATTTACAACGGTTACAAAACTATTTTCAAGTACAAAACGTATTTTACACAGTTCCTGGGCTAACACAACAGGTACAACCCTTGTACACACATGTAATTCTTCCTTGGTTCAGAGGTTGATAATTCCACAGACGTATCAGCCAATCAGGATGAAGTGAATGCTGAAGAGAACAACCAATCGGTGAGCAGCCTCATGTCCATCAGGATGACCAAAAGGAGTACATTGTGAAAACCTTTATATAACACTTTCTATATGAAGATTTTCAAACAAAAGTAAACTAGATTGCAGCATACCTTGTTTAGCCAGCTCCATAATGATGTTATCGGCGCCTTTGGTGTAAACCACAAGCTCTCCAGTCAGCGGATGCCGCACCACCACGGACATCCTCTTCCGGGCCGAATGAAAAGGCAGTACGTGCAGCAGGGGAATGGAGAGGGGCCCGGTGCCTGGCACGGCTACCAGAACCTGCTCTGGAGACCGGCCCAGCAAAGTGATCCCATAAGCCTTTGCTGCTTGTACCAATGCCGCCTCATCTGGGCTCTCGGCCTCGTACAATAACTTATCTTCCTCATCTTCGTCATCACTCTCAGATTCTTCAACGGAGGTCTCTTTGGCCAGCTTCTCATCATCCGCCTCCTCAGCCCCGCTGGACAGCAGCGCCGGAGTGCTAGGGGCTGGTGGAGTGCTTGAAAAGGAGCCTGTGATGGGGGCGGGTGTTTGCGAGCCACTGTTTGGGAAGTAGGAGGCTGACCTCCCCATGGTGAAGAGTTTCTTGCTTATGCTGGGAGGGGCATCTGTGTTGTGTGGTGAATAGGGAAAGCGAGGCAGACTCAGCTTCTGGAACATGGCCTTCATCTCTTCCAGAGAGCGCAGGGGAGTGCGAGCCACAGGCATCTGAACCTAATAATAAAACAGAAAGGATAATCTGAGCAAAGGCTTCTGAGTAGTTTGACTCTGTCAGTAGTAATCATCTTTGATGGTAGAGGCTGCAATCTTGCCACACGGAGTTGCCCAGTCTAGTACAATGGTGGGCAAGACGAGTGCTTTCTAGCAGCGAGGCTGCAGGGGAGATGTTGCACTCGACGAGGCACTTATTCTTTAAATTCTTAAAATTTTGCATCCTTTTATAAAGCGGTTTGTCTCATGAGCGAATGAAACGTTACTGTTATACGGCTAACAATGGCATATTTTTCTTGTAAAACTATTTTTCTAGTGATTACAATTCAATTTTTGGAGCTTTATATGGACATTTATGTATATTTGTTACATGAAAATGAACATAAAACGACTGTTTTATAATTATAACCTTTAACTTTTGTAACTAACAAATGACCATATACAACCAAATGTTGTGTTTCACAGGTGGCATGGTGGCGCAGTGGGTAGCACCATGTCCTTCCAGTTAGACACTGGAATAATCTAAATTCCCCTTATGTATGAATGTGTGAGTGAATGTTGCCCTGTAAGGGTGTACCCCCGCCTCTCGCCTGATGTGTCGCAGTGACCCCAAAACCTTAATGGCTTCACATGAGGCATGCTGTGTGTCAGAAAATTAAAACCTGTGAAAAATTAAACAGCTAATTTTATACAATTTATAGACTTTTCAAGGCCTAAAATTTGGGTGTTTACATTTTAGTCCTAGCGGAAACCCAGGCCAGGAGATACGTGGCTCTTACCACATGTCTCGGCTGAGTGGGAGAAGAAACAACAACGGTGTTGCAGACAGTCAGGGCGAGAAAAAAGTCGAGGATCTGAGAGACTTCAGCTGTGTCCTGATGGAGAGGAGGACGCATGGGTGACGAGAACATGCTGAGCTTCAACTGAAGCTGAGGGTCTGGAACAACTGCACACTCCTGAGAACAGAAATGAACTTTCACTCACAGCTCTGAAGATTAGAAATGAGCTTTCACAGATGCATTTAAAGGAGAGTGAATCGATAAAACTGAAACCGTCATAAAGCAATAAAGTCATGGGAAGGGCAGAGCTAATGTCAAAGTCTGTTCTCACCATGGTGCCGCTGAAAGCTCCTTGTGTTTGTCTGCAGAGTGTGTCATGCACTGAGTGCGTCTCCGACTCTCCTGTGAGAGTATTGAGGGACACGGAACTCCTGTTGCAGCTGAGGGATTTGCAGCTCAGAGACTTCCTGCTGGTGCGTGACCTCAGCGTGAGAGAGCGATCGGCCTCGCCACAGCCCTGCTCCTCATACTGCTCTAGAGATACAGCTGTAGAGACACAGGCTTTTTTTATGAAAGCTCTAAAACACATCGCCGAATCATCACCACCTTTGTTTACATTAAATTATGGGATGGCTGTGTAGTGCACTGACCGTTCTCGTGGTGTGGGTACTCGCTTCCTGCCACCGTGCAGCGGCGGAACAGCATGCGGTTCTCAGTCAGGGTTCCCGTCTTGTCAGAGAACAAGTACTGGATCTGTCCCAGATCTTCCGTGATGTTCAACGCTCTGCACTGCACGGCTGTGTCTGAGACTGGGTTATAGAGATCTACGTCATTCTGAATAAAATAAATCTGACCCAGCTTCACTATCTCTATTGACACATAGAGGGAGATGGGAATCAGCACCTGCAGCAGAGGAAAAACATCATTTAACTTAAAAACATCAGTTTCCTTGCAAAATCAACATTTTCTGTGAGATATTTAACTTAAAAATTTTCTTAAAAAATTCATTCGTCCATGTTGCGAAAATGAGTGCACCCCAGTTATAGTCTTAGAAGAAAACCCACAGTTAAGACGACAACATTATTTAAAGAAAAACTAATTTTTCTCATTTCACGCTGTCAGCAAAAGCTGCCCATGGAAGAAAAATGTCACAAAATCTGAAAAAGGAAATCATTTCTTTACACAAAAAGGTGAGGGCTACGAGAAGATCAGCAAAGCTTTGCACATCTGTCAAAACACTGTAGCAAAAGTGATCCGGAGTGATTCAGAAAGATGGAAGTGCAGGCCGTCCACTTTATACTCTGGAGTGATGAGACAAAGATAACTCTTTTTGGAACTAATGATTTTAAAACTGTACGGCATTGTAAAGGTGAGGATTTCAAATGCCAGGAGCCGAGAGTGAAACATGGTGGTGGTAGTGTTCATATGTGGGGCTCCAGGAGTGTTGGGGAGCTGCATTTCATCGATGGCATCATGAACTCAGTAATGGTCTGCTCTATACTGATGGAGAAGATGCTGCAATCACTCTGTGCCCTTTTCCAACACGACAATGATCCAACACAGATTCCAACACACATCTACATCTTCTGCTGCATTTCTGAAGAAGAATACGGTGAAGGTGATTGAAGGCCAAGAGTCTCCTGATCTGAACTCCATCGAACTCATGAAGAGAATTCTGCAGCGACAAGTTGAGCATCGCTCTCCATCCAGCATCCAGCGCTAAAAGAGGTTCTTCTTAAAGAATGGAACATGATAGATGCTGCAATCTGTCACCAACGTGTTCATCCATGCCTAGAGAACTTGGTGCTGTCTCTTAAAAAATTACGGTGTTCTACAAAATACTAGATGTAGTAGTTTTTGTTGAGGTGTGTATTAAACCAATTTGAGTACAACTGAAGATTTTGTGATCCAATTTTGATTATTAATCTTAATTTCATGCGTTTGGAGTAAAATAAATGTTCAATAAAATATATATATAAAAAATGTTCAGTAAAAATACTGGTTTTGGCTTTTTTTAAACATAAAAAAAAATATTTTTAAAGAAAAAATGGTTGAAATTTTTTGTAGCCAACTACTATGCAACACAATTTTCTGAAAGTTTTCAAATTTTTAGGGACATATCTGCAGATAGTTAAGTGAAAGGTGGAGTTCTGTTGGGCTGCAGTGCATGACCTACTCTACACATTTGATGTTTTACCAAAGTTAAATAAAAAAATGTTGCACGTGTGATAGAGAGGGTATGTGACCGCAAAATAAAGAGCTTGGTGTTAGGAGACAAAAAGGTCAAATTTGTTCTTAACAATCATTAAATATTTATTTTCTATTTTATTTCAGAGCGTCAAAGAGGCCAAGCTTCTTCAGTTGTGTAAATTATTCAGGTTTTAGTCTTTGACATTGAACAAGCCACGTGAGGCTCTCTAGTGTTTTTTCAATTTCAAGATAAAAAAATTGCCTTAAAATGAAAACCAAACTTGTTTGTTTGGTTTACTGATGAATTATGACCTCTAGGGAGAAACTATTTAGAATGTATTATTTTAAGTACCTTTAAGACGTGACAACACTCAGCTCGCTCATACACACCTGCAGAACAATGATCATGGTCCAGAACATGTAAAAGGCTGCAAGCGCTGGATGTGTGGCATCCGGAATCATGAAGATGGGATCCTCAAATTCGATGAGCCAAAAACCATGACCTAGTACACACCAAAACCACATTTCAACCAACAACCCAGCTCACTCCGCCATCAGTGACCAAAGGGCTGTGCAACACTGACCGACGGCAGCAACAAAACACATGATCAACAGCAGAGCCACACTCCATAAGACGTCCACGTTGAGTCTGCGCTCCAGCTTGCTCCGCTTATAGCGCGGCCCGCTGTTATTCTGCATCGCTTTTGTCTCATGACCTGCAGACACACACCAACTTTTAACCCTTTACATCACATCACTCCCAACAACAAAACAAGGAAACTGACCTGCATAGACCACGATGCCAACCACAGTCTCAGTGTTCCTCACGGTGCAGCTCCTCAGCAGAAGATTTTCACTGTGGAGTCCAACACGAACTTTGCCAGAGTGCTCCCTGAGAGTTCACACAGAACTGGTTCAGACTGATGGAAAGCCCCTGAGCTGGTGTTTGTATCTTTTTGCTTCATACTCACATGAAGCCTCTGAACCGCCGCAGGTCATTGTTGGGGTTTTCACACTCAATGCGACTGCTGAAGCTTTCAGGCGTGAACTCAGATCCCTGAAGATACAAATGGAGACTATATGAAACACGCTGTTCAACGGTTTTCAAAAGCAAGAAGAGCCAGAGACAGAGACATGGCTTATACCAGAGAATTTAGAGAACAAGACATAGGTGAGAAGAAGAAGTATGGAGATCAAAACATGGCAGAAGTTTGAGAGTATAGGGAACAATACATGGCCTAGGCAACAGAGTATGGGGGTGGGTGGGTGCAAGATATGGCCATGACAGAAGAGTGTGGGGACCAAGACATGGCCAAGACTAGAGAGTATGGAGGCCAAGACACTGAAGAGTACAGAGAGTATGGAGACCAAGACTTGGCCGAGAACAAAGAGTATGGAGTCTAAAACATGGCCATGACAGAAGAGTGTGGGGACCAAGACATGGCCAAGACTAGAGAGTATGGAGGCCAAGACACTGAAGAGTACAGAGAGTATGGAGACCAAGACTTGGCCGAGAACAAAGAGTATGGAGTCTAAAACATGGCCATGACAGAAGAGTGTGGGGACCAAGACATGGCCAAGACTAGAGAGTATGGAGGCCAAGACACTGAAGAGTACAGAGAGTATGGAGACCAAGACTTGGCCGAGAACAAAGAGTATGGAGTCTAAAACATGGCCATGACAGAAGAGTGTGGGGACCAAGACATGGCCAAGACTAGAGAGTATGGAGGCCAAGACACTGAAGAGTACAGAGAGTATGGAGACCAAGACTTGGCCGAGAACAAAGAGTATGGAGTCTAAAACATGGCCATGACAGAAGAGTGTGGGGACCAAGACATGGCCAAGACTAGAGAGTATGGAGGCCAAGACACTGAAGAGTACAGAGAGTATGGAGACCAAGACTTGGCCGAGAACAAAGAGTATGGAGTCTAAAACATGGCCATGACAGAAGAGTGTGGGGACCAAGACATGGCCAAGACTAGAGAGTATGGAGGCCAAGACACTGAAGAGTACAGAGAGTATGGAGACCAAGACTTGGCCGAGAACAAAGAGTATGGAGACTAAAACATGGCCATGACAGAAGAGTGTGGGGACCAAGACAAGGCAGAGAAGAGAGAGTATGGGAGCCAAGACATGGCCGAGAAGAGAGAGTATAGGGACCAAGACATGACCATGACCAGAGAGTATGGGGATCAAGAAGTGGCAGAGACGAGAGAGTTAAGAGACTGAAACCAGAAAGTTTGGAGACCAAGACAGGAGACTATGGAACAAGACCGAAACTAAGAAAGTGAGAAACCGTCAAGACCTAAGAGAATCTAACTATGAATATATTAGAAAATATTAAGACTCTTTGGACAGTTTAAAAATGTGACACTACAAACAAAACCTAGAATAGACTTTAAATAAGTATATTATTAATTCTCACCACACATCAGTAGAGACGTGGGATTAAAAGAGCCAATGTCTCCTAAAGAGCATTATAATTCAGTCCCAAAACGAGTAAGTGAACACAAGTCACTTGCTTCGGAGATCACATAGAACATCACGTAGGTCAACGTAGAACATCACCTGTTGTGGTAGATCCCGGACCACCTGTCTCTGTTTGAGGTTGGTTTCTCCATCCAGGTTTGCCGTCTCAATATGACACACTCCATTTGGGTCGGATGAGTACAGCAGCACCATATCAGCGGGAATGATCTCATTACAGCAGAGACGCACTAGATCTCCAACGCACACATCTGCCCAGCGTCTCTCCACGTATCTCTGCTGCTTCCTGAAGAACACACAAACAGCATTCAACCCACAAGCACAAAACAATCTGATCACCAATGGTATTAGTCAAACCTTGGTATCTGTGTGTGGCTAATCAGGGTCCAAGCACTGAAGGTGGACCCATCAAACAACTGTTGGAACTAAATGGCAGCCCATGGACCCTTTAGCTCAAAATTATGATAATTGGCACACTAGTAGAATGGGGTCTTGAATAGAAAAATCTTACCAGATTTGGACTTTCTAACTCAAATTCTGTAGCAGCACCACCACTACTCCAGATTTTGAATTAAATCTATGCAAATATGTTATAAACCACATTAGTTATTAACAATCCCCCCGCCCCCGGCTCAGCCTAACTCCAATGTAATTTAATACAGTGTAATTTTACCTTTATCCTAATTAATTTAAAACTCATTTTGTGAAATCACCTCCAAAACCTATTTTTCTGAAAATCTGAAATACCATTTGTTGGATTTTCACCACAACTCCCGACTGTTCTGACTATGGTATAACTACGATAAGTATTCAAAAGACTTGTAGACAGCTATGATTAGAGGTTGCCTACAGTTTAATCACAGTGCCCCCTAGTGGTCTGGAGATATGGGGAATTGTGTTTTAAGACTTAAGTTGTCTAAGTCGTTTATCCCAAAATGTATAAAAGTGGTCTTTGAGTGCATAGACTCTTAGTTGAACACTGTCGAATTTGACCATGTTGGCTATTGTGAATTGTGTAATGAAACAGCTGTATTTCAGGATCTCTAAGTAAAATGTTGCAAGTATCCATGCTTGTCTGACTGAAATTTTAAGCTAGCTGGAAGAACCTTGTAGTCAAGATATGTAAAGAGATTAAGAAAAACACAAACAACATTTGCTAGATTTGGCTTTTTGCCTTTTCCTCCAGGTCTTGCAGAGTAAATAAGTTTCAAATTTACTGTAGCTGATTGAACTTCCTGTCCGCCATATTGAATTAGGTCGAAAGGAGCTTTTCAGAACTCCTCCCAGACCATCTGTCCAAAATCTCACTAAATTCAAATCTAAATGTCTTCAGTCCTTGCTGGCAAAAATGGATAGAACTTGTGTTCTCTGAGTTTAAGGTTTTCGTTCAATTTGGTGGTATTGTGCCAAGTTGAATCTGAAGTACATCAGCACTAGTTTGACATATTGGCACCAAACTTGGTGGATGTCATTAGTATCTATTACTGACCCAAAGAACATCAGTTGGCAACAGCACCACTTAATATTCATAAATTAGAAAGCTTAATAGACCAAAAACCATTTGTATTCAGTTTGCTTATAATCATTAATTGGAATAGTTTTTCTGTCAGGAGTCCTTCCCGATTGCTATTTTGCCTGCTAAAAGTTTGACCCTCCATCACGGCTTCATTTAATAATTGTATTTTTGGTGCTCTTCAGGTAGAAGTCTAAGGTTAATCTACAATGAATAAATAAATATAACATAATGTAAGTTATGTTAAGATATTCTATGTAAGTAATAGAATTGTACATTTTCTTTTGGATCAAGCCTGTACCTTGTCCTTTAATCAAACTAATGAAATTTATTTTATTTACCAGTCGCAAGGTAAATAATCTTTTGATAATATAATTAAGCACCACCAAGCCATAAACCTAGGAGCAACAACAATGGCAGTTTTTAATTAAAGCATGTGAAAATGTATTACCGTTATGCGAAAAAAAATTAAGATGAACAATGAATTGAGAATATGCATTTTGAAGCTCATCAAAGAGCAATACATGTCAGCGGGAAAGCATGGACAACCAATCAGAATCAGAAATTTTTAATTTAATGTATATTCCAAGGTTTTATTTTTGGTTGAAACAGTGCTCACTGTATTGATGACACTGCAAACAAGTCGTCTAGGTGGCATTGCTTGCTATTTCTGGAACCATTACGAAACAAACCTACAACAAAGGGCGTTCCAAACAGTCCTGCAGCTTCCAGCACAACAAAGCCATGCAGGTGAATCCCTCTCCAATAATTCATTGTTTCTGTGCACCGTGTGACCAGATCTAATCAAACATAATTACAAACTCTAGCATTAACATATTGCACTTAGCACGCCACTCTCAATGCAACAATGAAGCAAACATGATGCCTTGTGGTCACTATAGCAACAGCTCCATAACAGAAAAACTAATGTGACCCCTGCGGCAAGATGGTCACATGGGAGCTGCTTCAAACTAGCCGCTTTAACAGCTTAGCCACAGACAGACAGACAGACAGACAGACAGAAAACTAGATGTTTGGTACAATATTTATACGGACATTAGCAGGACGGCAAAACAAACACTGAACACTTCCTGCTGTCTGCAGTATCAACATGCTATTATTACTGCTTTAAACATTGTAAATTCGGCTGTATCGCTAGAGAATTTGATTAATTTAAAGTCCTTGATTTAATTAATGTTGTCAATTATACATTAATAAAATGTGACGGAAAGATGCAATTTCGACATTTTGTGTAAAGAGGTGGAAAAACATCTAAATTTCAATCAGATAAATGTTACTTGCTCATGATTAAACTATATTTTGGTTTGTACATTTAAATAATTTAGAAATGTTACTTCCAAACAAATGGGAAACATGAAAACAATTCAAATAAAGTGAGGAAAAACAACAAAATCCAGAAAAAGCAAAGTTATAACAGATTTATCCTTATTTGAACGCAAATGTTATCCTAAAGATTTCTGGTTCCTATGGGTTACTTATACAGCTGAGATTGGGAGTTTCTCTTGAAGCAATCTTCACTAGTCCAAAGACGTCCAGGATAAATACGTCTGCCAAATCCAGAATTGTAAGATTATGAAATTACGAGTGAGGTTTAAGCAACCAAATTTCATGGTTTCCTTGGAAAAATGCATTTTCCTTGATTGTTATTTAATTTTTCCCTGTTTAAAATAACATACGTTACATACATGGATTCATAATTTTTCTGAAACCAAAATAACTAAAACAAATCCACAGGGGGACAAGTATTCCTTTTTAAATCACTACACCATCTGACGATAAAGAGAGTTATTTCACCAATTTTCAAAGTATTTTTTTTATTTTTAAATCCCCAAACACAAGTTGAAATGCATCCAAGGTCAAAAACACCAATTTTTAAATTACTCCGTAATGAATCGTTCGTACAAAACCTTTACGTGACGGAACTTGCGATCATTGGTAGTTCGAACCGTCTGCTCTCCAAATCAAAAGTGATTTTTTTCTCAGTGGTAAATATCCAGTTACATTAATGTTTTACCATTTTGACAATTTTTGTAAGTGCGACTGCATTTTTACTCGAATGTATGTAGGTGGCCCTGTGACGGACTGGTGACCTGAATGTATGTGCACATGAGTGTATACAAGACTTGAA
Organism: Danionella cerebrum; assembly: GCA_007224835.1. Classification (NCBI taxonomy): domain Eukaryota; kingdom Metazoa; phylum Chordata; class Actinopteri; order Cypriniformes; family Danionidae; genus Danionella; species Danionella cerebrum. The sequence goes on from SRMA01026571.1 coordinate 130,701, forward strand.
TATATTTGCTATGTTATTACCTACAACGGGTAATTTTGCATGTTTTTGAATTGTACATTTATGTAAAATGAACACAATTTTTGGATTTCTTTAAGGCAACATATTCATCATACAAACATACAACTGAAGTTACATAAAATAAGTGTTCTCCACTTTTGAATGTCTTGTACTTTTAGTTGTGTTCGTAGCTCTGCACTGAGAGAAGGAGGAGCTTTGTTTTAAAACATGATGCGTCATGGTAGGAGGGGTGTACTATCAGGTGACGTCACAGTTTTGAGCTAAAGATTCAGATGAAAATAACTTGTTTCACAGTGTCGTCTCTTTAGTACTAAAACACGATACACACTTCCTTATTTACAACTAAAAACATGTTTCCCCCATCTTAGAGCTGTGTTACTCACTGCTTGAGACAAATTGTGGTAAAGTTACAGTTTAGTAACTCCATATTTTGTGGGAATTGTCCCTCATTCCCCAGAAGCAAAAGAATCGATTCAAACTAGAACAGCATTGTTCTCACTCGCACACATGCTGTTCAAACATCAAGCCTCTGATCAAGAGATATTCACTCAATTATACAAGACAAACACGAGTCTGATGAAACTGTACTTGTCGCTAATCATTAACGCCCAGCTGCTACAGGAAATGTGGCACACATGAGTATCAGGCTGAGGTGTTAGCATCAAAATGTCTCATTCCAAAAAGTTTTGCTGATGTAGTTGTGGCTTTTTTTTATTTTGAAAACTCCAAATGCAGAAATAACAGAGCTTTTACATAACACCATACGTCTGCATCCACGCTTAACAAACAAACAGCTGTGATTCACTTAAGATCTTCATTTCACAAGGAAACCAACGCTCTTGCATTTACCTGTCAAACACATCACATAAGCGATTATTAACCTGCTGGTCAGACTTTCTCCTACGCTGGTCCTCCCAAAGGTCTTTGATGGCAGTGATGGACATCACAAAAACAATAGGGATTATCGAGATCTCTGGCTGAAAGGCATTTACTATTGGCACAAAGTTTAACGTGCCCAAAAAAATGAAGTAGACATTAGCGAAACGATGCAGCTGCTCAAAAAGATTCTTGGGGATGAACGACAGGAAGGTGTACTTAGTGGTCCGCACATCATTCCTGCTGCGTGACTGCAGCTCTTCTGCTTCTGTCCAACTTGGTAAAACCACCCTCCTGCTTTTGCTCAGATCCTTCGCGGTGCCACCTTGATCCTCGCCTGCGGACTGAATCATGGCAGCTTGACTCTTCCGCTCCAAGGTGATCGATTTTAAAAAGGCTAAATCAGGCAGTCTATCAATCCCAATCATGTTCAGAAGGTCTCACCATCACTAGTTAAACTCATGATTGCGTCCGGGCAAAGCTCTGACACCTGAGATCTCACTCTCTGCTCTTCAAAACTTTTGTTATGTGTGTGTCTCTGAAACCTGTAGTGATCTGAAACATACAGACTCGGCCGCTCCTTGTCCAGGAAACACTCCCAGGCATCATAAACAAACTCAATGCTGAGACTTTTATGACTCAAAGGCTGGTTTTAGACAGAGAAACTTGATGGTTGGTAAATAAGCGACTAGTTCCGAGAGTGACGTTTATCTCTGACAAGGAAGACTATCAATTATCTGAGGAGACCTGGACTTTAGGCACAAATGACCATTGTTATTATTACCATAAAACATAAGGACATGCATATCAAGGCTATTTTATTCCATGTTGCCAGAGTGACAGATATGGAATATTTTTTTATTGGCCATAGACAAACAAAGACAGAAGGATTTAAAGGCACCCTGCATCACATCTTAATAAATCCTCGTGGGAGGGGCTTAACAGTAACATAACAAAATTTCACAATAGCAGTTGAAGTTCTTCTTTCACTTAATGAAATCATGGTGTGGATACCGAGGGCATAAAAATGCTATTTCCAAGAAAAGCTTGGCCCAAAATCGCTCTTATTGTGCCAAGCGAAACACAATTCGGCGAAACAACAATCAAACATAGACTCAAATATAGACTTGAGCTCAAAACAAAGTTTTTCATGTGGCTAAATCTTGTCTAACTATGCCAGGTCCAAACAAACCCGATGTAAAGACCATACAATGGTGTGCCAAACTTTGGGCACCCCTGAAATTTAAGCTCTTGTTTCAACTGTGTGGTACATTGTGAGGAATTGGAAGACCAGAAGCAAAGTTCTAGTTGCGGGCCGAAGTGGAGGAGCGAGAAAAATCTCAGATCAGCCAAGCCGGAAACAGATATATTTGGTAGCGATCTACGAAATTGGGACCATCTGATTAATGAGATTTTTAACAGCCGATATTAGCACAGGTGTTGTGGACTGAAGAAACCAAAATATCGTATCAAACCAATGAATCCACCGTAACCGTGAAAAAATAACAACATTCTTCACGCAGTTCAAAGTTTGGATCTATTTCATGCAAATATTGTAGAGGTTTCACATCGGAAATGTGTTTATTCTTTCTAATGGTGTCTCGTTGACATTATTAACCCGTTTTGTGGATTGCTGGGTAGGTTAGCATAACTGCTAATATTGCAGAGTCAATATTTATTAGGCGACAATGCTCTCAGAAACATTGGGTCTGTTAAGGAATCTAAGTTGGTGATTGGAATGAATTACCTGATTATAGCTAATGCCTACTATATAATCGACAGAAAACACACTTTTTCTCATTGTTCTTCAGCGCATGTCTACTGTTCTCACTTCCGGGTCAGGCAGTGGACCCGATCTGCATGGAGATGAACAGCATTAGTGATTCATCTGATTGGTCAGTGGGGGGAGGTAAGAGCTATGGAACATCAAGCCGTTTTCATGTCACAAAAAATTAATACAGGATTACTCAAACATGCGTGAAATATTCTGAACAAAACTAGGCATTTTTGATGAGGGAACAACATTAAAAGATCCTTGGAACGTAGATTTTGCATAATACGGCACCTTTAACTGAAATTTCTTTTCCAAACAGCCAATGATATATAAAGGAAAATCATGAAAATGTACTGGGGTGCTCAAGCTTTTGCAAACCAGTGTACCAAACCAACAGGTGATGGTTGATTTGGGCATTTTTAAAATGAGCATTAAGCATTGAGCATTCAACAAAACTCAACGCCTCTGTAATGGGAAAATTTAGATAAATTATCTATATTTCAATAACATGTGTACACTTTCATTGTGATTATTTCTGCTCATAATGCATTTTACTTTATCATTTACTTCCTCTTGTTCCATGAAGACTTTGTGCTCTGAAGCACCATCCTCCTCTGCTCAATAATATGAAGATATGATTACCTTCTGATCCAAGGGACCAAGGTCAACCTTGTGTAATGTAGGTGCCAACTCGGACATTCAACATAATATTTGTGCATATGACAAACCTATCTGTAGATGAACAACAGATGGTACAAATATGGGGCCTGAGAAACTGTTCTCTGTGTTTATGGTCTTTTCACTGTGAATCATCAATAAAGAAGCTGTTTGATCCACCACAAATCAAATAGGAAATAGTAATCCTGTACATGCTGTAACCCAGTATAGCAAAGTAAACAGCCACACAGTCCTCGCATCATCTGCCATTAGACAGCGCGTGAAGACGATGACAATATCTACCTCCAAAACTCTGGGAAACGCATTTGTAGCATTGATATTAACCTATTATTAACAGTGTTAACAGTAACAATACCCTAGCGATTGTAAAAATGCCAAGTTGGTTGATCAAAGATACTCGATTAATGACCAGTTCATCCAGACATTAATGGCTTCACGATTCATATCGATTCAAGAGAGAGACACCGGTGAAGCTGTATCTCTCACATGTTCAACCAATTCCATGAACCCCTGGAAAAGGAGACCTTGAGGATATCAGAAAAGCCACTGGAAACATTTTTAATCTTCAAACTCATCTGAAAGAATTTCAAAATCAAATCTTAATCAAAGCTACAGCATAACGGAGTTGAGATGTATAAATACGTGTGTTGTGGAATGAAATCCAACACAGACCGAGCACTGTTAGAATCCAGATGGATCCACCTCCCCCCAAGTGTAAAATCTGAACAAACTTACAATTATGTGTAAGACCTTGGAAAGCAAGAAAACTCAACACAGACAGACATGCAGACAAGTATACTGACCCACTGTAGACGTGTGTCAGTGTGGTGTTTATTTTCTTGTCATATTGGTAACGTCTGTAGTCCTCCATGGCATCTTTGAAGGCAATGACGGTGAGCACCACGGCTAAAGGAATCATAGTGATCTCCTTCTGAAACGCTTCCACTACTGGCACCCAGTTGAGTAGCACCAGGAACAGGAAGTACAGATTTGCTGCTCTGTTGGAAAAATAGAAACATTTCGATATCGAGCGCACAAGACTAAAAAAATAAAAGCATCAATGGACGACTTGCACAACATTAACTGCCTTCAGAACTCTCTATTTTCAGGTTTATCCAAAAGTTAGAACGATGTACGGCATTTATGCGAAAAAAATCATGAGAACCTTTTAAACTGTAGCCACTTCGTACAGACATAGTAATGGCAGTAAAAAAGTCAACAGCCACTATAACAATATTTGTTTTAATCAGGCAAGATGATCGTTGCATATTGCACAGCAGTGTGCACCACAATTTTTTTCTTCTAAACATAAGGACTTTCACAGCTCTAGTTTGATAAATTCAGACCAAGAGACACAATTGATGGATTGTTGCAATCGTCTTCATTCAAAATCATTGAAAATGCTGCCATGTGACATCATACGGGCCACTCATTGGACATCATTGTATGCGTTTCTTTGACTGCTTTTTGATTGGTTAGAATGAACATGTACTACTCCAAGTTTGACTGTGAGCTGCTATTATAAACAGACACACGCCATGCCATGCGCAAGTGAGTACGGTGGCTACATTTTGTTTGTTTTGTCATTTTCATTTGTTTTTACTTTGGATCAGAGATTGATCATGTTCTCGCCAAAAACAATCATCTCTAGAGTTTGTTTAAATTCCTACTGAGACCACCTCCTCGAGCCACTTTATTCAGTCCACTTTTTGTCCGATTTAAAGGTTAAACGAACTCTAGTTTGAATGAATCCAACTAAACAAATATCCTTGTCTGAGCCAGCAGAACTTAGGAATCCAAAACTGTGCTGTAACTTTACTAACTGCTTCCTCGACTTCATGGATGAGATCCTGACTTTTAGCACAAACCATGTCTAATGATGATTGCACTGGACAGTAATCATGCTCCATCACTTCTTCTCTCAAACACGGGCACTACCCAGAAGGAAGTGGGCTCCTTCTTTTAAAAAAACAAACAAACAAAAAAAAACATCCACGTCTACGCTATTTAAATGTTTGGTTTTAGAAAATACATGTATTTTATATAAATTCTATTAAAACTTACTTTTAAAATGTAAAACAAAAGTTTTACTGATAATACATTGGTATTATTGAAGCGCTGGAAAAGAACATCTTTGAGAGTTTATTAAGTGAAAATTAATGGATTTAAAAAGGAATGAAATCAGCAGGAAAACTGCAAAAGTTTAAAGTCCCACTGAATTTTAAAGATGCGGAACACAGTGGATTTCATGTTTTGTGTTCATTTTAAGACATGTTTGGATTGAGTAATCGATGATTGCAGTAGGACCACAAATAGGTCCTTTTTTAAAAGGAAATCAGTGCAAGAAGTCCATTGATAGACCGAACTCACTCCCTGACCTGTGAAACTGCTGGAAGAGATTCATGGGGATGAAGCTGAAGAGCGTGTACTTAGTCGTCCTGATGCTGTTGTCTTGGAAACCCTTGGAGAAGCGGCTGTACTCAGCATAGTGCGGACCGCTCCTTAACACCACCACCCTCCTCTTTCCACTGAGCCGCTGAGGGTCTTGAGCATCCACGCTGCTCTTGGGAGGGGGTGAAATCGGTGAAGTGTACCACCCTCTCCTCCGATCCGTGGACACCAGCTGCAGGTGCCGGAGCCAACGAAACCGCTCCATTTGGACAAAACGATCCGGTCTGCGTCCAGACTATGAGTGAACAGAAAAGAACTTTAATCTTTCTTTCTGGCAGCACAAAACCTGTTGAACTGAGATACTTCCCTGTAACATGGGAAAATAAGTGAGATAAAAGAAGCATATTGTATTTCACACAGGGGAAATGATAGATTGGCCTACTTTAAGCATTTTATTGACATAAACCTAAACGAAAGGAGCAGAAAGACACCAAAAAGCTACAAAACAAGCAATCACTTATGTATAAAGGGGAGGCTTAGTAAAATAATCGGACTTGGAATGGCTTATTTGCATGAAACAATTGGATGATGTCCATGTCAAATGGAAAGCTCCGCCTGAAAGAATTTGTTTTTAAAGAGAGTATACATGGACCAGGTCACGGGGGAGACTTTGCAGGCTAGGAGGGGACAACGTAAAGCTTTCAATTACATAAATTAGTTAACAAACCCAGATATCTTTATACGTGTTATCCAAACATGCATTATATATTCATGGATATCATACCCTCGCCTGTCGTTTCTGGAAAATATTAACTTAAATTCCTGACAAATTACAAAAATCTTTAAAAAAAAAATGCAGCACTTTTATGTGACCTAAATCTGTATTTGGTCTCTTCTCTAAACGTTGCTTAATACTCCTTGACTTACTCCTTTGTTACAATGACCATGTAAACATCATTTTCAAACCAATTATCAAAAGTTATTTTTTTCCCAGATTTGTTGCAATTCAGGTTCGTTACAAATCTATCTACAAATTTTTGCCTGTCAAACATACGACTATAGACAGGCTCCAGCAGCACATGTTTGATATTTGGTGGTGACCGTGTTCACACAGCAATGTTGTTGGCAGCGTCACTGGAAAAATCACTGAAAAACAACTTAAATTAAAGCTGAAAGCAGCAATCACAACTGCACCACCATGGCCTATTGGTGGCCAGACCCCATTTAGGAAATGTATTCAAGCGAGAATTGTCAAAATTACTGAACAACACATACAAATTAAATGAGGAAAACCATATCATTAAGTGTTATAGCCCAAAGGTAGCGCTGTGAATGAGAAAAGTTTTCTGTAATTGTTTTGGCCAATATTCATCACATATGTCACAGTGAGTACAAAAACGTATCTTATCATTGTTAAATGTTGTATTTCCTGTAGATGTGTTCAGACATGGACTGTTAACATAGTTGGTAAAGTTGGGACTCGTCAGACATTGCAGTGCTGAGTTACATCAACTTCCTTTGTGGTGAAATGTCAACAGCTGCCATTCGCACATCGATAAACAAAGTCAAAAAAGCTTCAGGGTTTAACATCACATAAGCCTTGAGATAAGACTGATGGAGTTTGAAGATTAACAAATGAAATGTCTTTGTTAAAGTATGATACGTGTAAAGATGGAATCAGTCAACTTTCTGTTAATTTTGGAAACACAATCCATGATACCTGCATTTAAGTCTTGATGCCTTACACACGTGTGCCAAATTTAATTTACCTATGACAAACTGATAGAGCACCAGAAACATGTAAGGTGCACTATAGAACCATTTTGCCACAACCACTTTCCGAACCCCAATCAGACGTAAAATAAAATAGAATAGATCAGGAAGGTTTGCAACAGATGGGGACATTAGAAGATATGTGAGACTTATTGCTGGTTTAGCAGTGACTAAGCATAAAATTGTGGTGGAAATGAGCCATCACCTTGCTGAGAGAGAGAGAGAGAGAGAGAGAGAGAGAGAGAGAGAGAGAGAGAGAGAGAGAGACCGTCATGAGGATAACAAACAGCACAGCACAAAAGAAGCTCAGTGAGAAGACCACAAGCACAGAGAACAGCGTTCTTAATGTGAACATGTCAGACAGTTTCTGAGGCCCTTTATTTGTAATGTGGAGACGCTTTGTGTAACGCCCTCCTGTGCGTCATTCATGTCCTTATTAGACTCCTTAAGTATGTAGGATGTCGGGCGCCAAAGTTGAGATGTTATGGCGTGGTGCCTAGGGGTCTAGAGATATTCGTATCTTCATATCATGGAGCAGAGGAGGCTAGAGCTTCAAGCCACAGTACAAGATGTTAAGGTCAGGCTGAGTGGCATTGAGATGTGTTTAAGAAAAGATTGAACAGGCTTACAAAATAACAATGAAAGTGTCGACATGAAGAGTAAAGAAATCATTTTCCCACTACATTCCTCTCTCTTGTTTCTACAGAAACACATATGATTGGAAAAACAAACACATACACACATTATTTTAGAAACATGTAAACCTTATACCAAAAAAATATTAGATATTTGTTCTGTAAAACATCAAAATTCTTAAAAGATTGCTGAATCATCCTTAAAGGGAAAAAAGAAGAGCAAGCTGAACACTAAACACTAAAATCTAAATTAAAGAAAGCTCAAATAATCTCAAAAACACTGTGCAATTAATTGTGTTGCAACTGGGGTTGGGTCAATCAAATCACATAATTCTCTCAAAGTTCTCTGGTAAATGCATAAACGATCAGGCAGAGCATCATTCTGGTCATTAAATGAATTCCAACAAGATCAAAACTGGATGTTAATGGGGAACACTGCATGCAAGGTTCATTACATCCATTCATCCCACATACTGGAAAACCTAACTAAATGTTTCTCATGTGTGGGAAAAGGTCAGTTTTGTTTTTTAATATTGTCTGCAATGGGGAAAAATAAAACCCTAGAAATCTCTAAAATAAAACAACAATTGATTCAACATTTACAACATAGACAGAGGAAAGAGATTGTGGAGTGAGAACAAAATCTTTTGCTCTGCCTTCTTCACACAATCATCGCTGCGCGGTGTGGCTTTTCATTCATGAACTTATTCCTGCCACAGAAATGAGTTTAGCACAGATCAGTTCATCTATAGATTTTAAATGTTAGGAATTAAAAATTTTATTGTTAACCTTATCACCAATGTTTTTTATCTTTTAAAAATGTCTCTCATGACAAGCTCTAGCACAAGCTTTCAAATACGTTCATAGAGTCTGTGAAACAATGTGAGGTGAAACAATAATCGTGACACAGTTCAGCGAATGTGTAATGGTTTCTGATCAAAACACAATGCAAACCAGTGCTGATTGATTAGTTTTAAGCTTTCCATTTGACAAAGACAGTCAGTCAGGTCCACCAATGAGATCCATGTGCTTCCTGGTGTAATTCATGACAGAACATTGTATGTTTTTTTGAAAGCTTTCAGATCTTTAACAAAAACCACCCTCCAGGTGCACCTGGGGTTTTAGTCTTTTATATTGGGAAATTTGGGTGCACACTGGAATGGTTGGATATGAAATTATAACCCCGGCTTTTGATAATGATTTGAACAACGGTGTTATTTCTGCAATTTCTTTCCAATTTAGTCTGGAGAACAATTTTCTTGTCAATTCCAGATAACCCCTTAAACTAAATGATTCAGGAACCCCTTTCAGCCTTGGATCAGCAGGGCTCAAAATTGCGACCATTTTGGTCGCACATGCTCCCCACATTTCACCTATGCGACTTTAAAATATATTTGGAAGCATTTGTGCGACTGCATATAATTGTTGTAGTGCGACCCTTTTTCATTTCTCAATAAAATGTTACCAGTATATGTACCTTCTGTGTACTGAATGCTGATACAGTGACCGCTCTGCCATGCAGATTTTGATAGGTTAATATTAGCTGTCAATCACTCAGTCTTTTGCAAGCCACCTAAATTAACAAATAATCGTGATGGTGATCATGTGGTGAACGATGATCCACCAGCCGTACAGTTTTCGGAGAGAGTGGTTGAAAGACTTTGAGTGGCTCCGCTATGATAATGGCTCTATGCATTGCTATCATTGTAAAACCTGTGGGACGGAGTTAGCAGGTAACACAGCGTTTGCCACTGATCTACACATTTTAAGCATGAGCGCTTGATCAAACACGGTGAGAGTGCCAAATACAAGAAATGCAGGGACAAGTGTGTTGCAAAAAGTTTGTTATCATCAGGTTCGATCGTTGAGGCTTTTAATCGCCAGGATGCTGCCAGCCGTTCCGCACAATTGGCAGAGCTGAACATAAAATTGTAACACTGCATACATTATCGCCAAAGAAGAGCTCGCCTTCACGAAATTTAAACCCATGTTGCAGCTCATGAAAAAGAACGGTATTGCAATAAACATGACATATGCAAATGACAAGTCATGTGCCAATATCATCGGCGTAATAGCAGATACCATCCGTGAGAACACTGCAGTTAAAATATCGTCAGCCCAGTACATCTCATTCATTTTCGGTGGATGCTCCTAAATTTTTGCTTGCGCCCCTAAGTTTTGGAATTTGGGAGCACCAGTGCTACCAAGTAAAAAAGTTAATTTTGAGCCCTGACCAGTCATTTAAATTTAGTGCATGCTTATCTGTTGTTTTTGTTGTCCCAAAATTTAGATTGTTACCACGATCAGAAGTCAACTATACAATTGTTTTTGTTTCAGTTAGCCAAATTACAATTTTTCATAAAATATACCTCCTAAGTGGTATTTCACCATACATCTTTGTCCCGTTCTCACCGGAGAGATTGCTCCTCATCCATCTGCCTGGTCTTTGAATTGTTTTAATGTTTTTGATTTCAGCCAATGCCCCATGTGGTAAAATGTTTATTTTTAATAAATTTGGTTTTGCCCTTTTTCTCATTCACACACGACACATCAGTTCCAACACGGCATCACTCTTCATCCCAGTACAGTCTCTAAAACATGCCCTGCACTCTCTTCCTGCCAGTCAGCTTCACAATCTCTGCTTTGACCCTGGCTTCTACAAACAGTGCGGCGTGTATATCAGTGGGATTTCCTAAGTTCTGCTATCTCTGGCATGTTCTGTCATTTGCCAGTTTCTTCTGTGATGTGTTCATGTGTATCTCTAGAAAGTTTCAGATAATAACAATGATTCAGGCAAGAAGGGTTATACCAAATGAGTTTTCAGTAAACAGAACAGTTAAATCATCAGCTCCACAGTGAGTTCATTTATTTTTATCCCTACATCAATTTGTACATCTAATCGATCAAAAATGAAAGCTAAAGTCGGATTTATTAGAGACCTCACTGAATGGGTCACTCATGCGCAACATTTTGTGATAAATATTTTAACATAAATTTTTAAGATAAAATTTGGATTTTGCAACTCATCAAATCCTAACCCTGAATTACCTGCTCCAGAGTCTGTTAATAAACTCAGCGGGCTGATTCTTTCAGCCATGATTGTTAGTAAAGGCATTCTCTTCAATGCCTGTGAAGAATATTCTGCTACTGTTTGACTCTTTTGTCTGCATCAGAAAGCTCAAGCATTTCTTCTTTGCGGAAAGAAACAATGATGTTAGTATCAATCGCCTCTTTTCTGAGATAGAGGATAAAAAAACTTGTGACTCACCCGGTCCCAGAGCAATCCTCACCTCGGCCCCCTTTCTTTAAATCTGCTAGATGATGTTGGTCTCCTGCTTGGTCTGAATGGGAACTTGCTTCTCTAATGTCCAGTGTTTCCACAAATAAACATCCATCCAGTCCAGTATAAAGTCCTTTTGCAGCTTGTCTCCTCAGTGGTGTTTTCCTCTGTGAACTTGATCAGAGTGTGTGTGGAGCATTGTCCGCTGAGCTTGGTGCTTATCTCTGTTTTGTCTAGCAAGTCTTGTGTTGTTCATTTCTCCTCATGGACTGTATGCTGTTTGAACGGATTGCATGCTGTATGAGACCACACCAAAATCCACGTCAGCCAATGCCTCCTTTCTGATGTTAGCTTTGAAAACCTCAGTGAGTCTGTGTCTCTCCATCCGGTTGCTTGCACATGCTGATTTTGTCCAGGTTAATCCAGACTGGAATGGTCCTTCTGCACTCCTTTCTCAGCTTGGCGGTGACACCTCTGTTGCTTTGGTTGGCTCATATGGTTGTTGTCGTAGGTTGCCATTGAAGGGGTGATGTTCTGCGGAAGCCAGGTGTACTGGACACATGGCAGGTCCACTCCAAGCTCTCTCCCAAACGGTCGTCCGAGTTCCTTTGTGGATGTTTTGAACTCATAGCGAAAAGTCAAGAAAGGTTCAGAGTTTCTCTCTTCTCACTTCTCTTGGAGCAAGTTGAGAGGGAAACGATGGTAATGTCCATGGTGTTGTCGATGGTCCTCCCATAGTCTGAGAACTGGGATGGAACCATTTGGTACAGAAATGTCCACCACAAGGTGGTGTTGTCTTGACCTTGTTGAGACACTGCGTACTGCTGCTTGCTGTGGGCCGTTGGCTTGGCCGTGTGAACACTCCCGTGTTCCTTAGCTGCTTCCTTCAGGCTGGGCACAGGGTAGCCTCCGACTCCTCTTCGACAGGCCGTTGTTGAGGCTGTGTAGGTTGTCTGCTGCGGGGGGTTGTCTGCACCGAGGTGGGATCACGTCCAGGTCCGGGTTTATCTGTACAGATGACAAGCAAAGGACAGGAGCGGCAGCTGGACAGAAAGGATAGATTTAACTAAAGGTATTTTAAATAAGTATATTTAAAAAGTGTTTAAAAACACAAACAAAAATCCTAGTTGTTCTTTGTGTGTGTGTGACTTTCCCTTCTGCTGTTTCTCCTTTTTTTTCTACCTCCTTCCATCTGAGCAAGGCTTTCTTCATCTTATCAGCCTTTATTTTGGTTTGTCTTCTTTAATCTCTGCTGCAAGTGGTTCAACTGTAAAACACTGGGACTTCCTCTCAGGAAAATGCAAGTTAATCCATTCATTCAGCAACTCCACACTCTGTGGGCCATACATTCTTAACACATTTATATTATTGTGAGGTTTATAACTTTTTCTAACGTTTAAGTTTTTATAACTATATATTTTTGTTGACTGCGCCTGTTCCCCATCTCTCCCTCAGATCACTGGCTTAATTTAGAAAAAAGATTGCTATGAAAGCAGCCTCGCGAACCACCCTTCCTTGGATGGGGTTTGTGCAGACTCTAGTCCCAGTAAACACGTCTGTACTGGGGCAGTCCCTATATAAAAACTTGCTTAAAACTTCCGTGACTCTCTTTCACGGGAAACCCTCGGGGTGTCAGGACCGCGTCCCAATGATCACCCAATAATCATTTACTTGAGGGCCTCCTGTGAGGGGAAAGGCTCACAGGAAACTCGGCCCTCCAGCGGTTATTCTTGCAGAGCGCTCGCAATTCATGCAATCTTGTTACTATTTTCTAAAATTTAGTCATTTGATCTGGAATAATTGCATACTGCTAAGATTTCAAATTTGTACCTTTCAACTGAAGGTTAGTCTGATGAACTCCGTCCCTGTGGCAGGCCCCAGCAATTCCCACTCGACTCCCTTCCAACTTTGTGGATGGGCGGAGACACCTGACTCCGGAGACTCGGCCGCGTCTATCAGTCCAGTAAGAATCGTCTGGACCAGCAAACAGTGAGGAGTCCCATCTGGGTCGCCAGAATTGTGGTGGAAATGAGCCTTCACCTTGCTGAGAGAGAGAGACCGTCTTGAGGAAAACAAACAGCACAGAAAATCATTGTAAAAAGAAGCTTCTTTCTTGATGATTCACAGTGAGATGTAGGGCTGGGTATCAAGTCCGGTACTTTTTAAAGCACCGACCGAATCGTTTCGATACTACCGAGTATCGAAAAAAATCATTTTCGTTCGATACCAAATTTCAATACCTAAGGGTATAATCTTGTTAATGTCAGTGAGCTAGAAAACGTGTGGCATCCTAACGTGCCCGGATCAAATGCTGGTTATTGGCTGGTTATTTAAATCTCCTTTGTTCGACACATAATTACTTCTCTCTGATGTTAACGTGTGCAGTCCGTGCACCCAGTCCGGACTGGCTTCTTTAGCACTTTTGTCACATGACCGCTATATTGCCAGGACCCGAAAAGATTAGTTCTTTTTGCGAGTCTGACTCCTCCGGGTCCTTTCGGTCTTTTCTGTTTCCGGCTCATACTGCATCGGGTCTTTTCGGTCTTTTGTAGTTAATGATGAACGGGTTACGCTCGGAAAACCACAAGAATGTTGCGCATGCGTCAATGAACGAATCCCTCTCCAACACGACTCGTTCCTACGGAGTCACATTAAAGATTCGTTTAAAAAGAACGAATCGTTCTTGAACGACACATCACTACTCGCCCAGAGCTTGTCAAATGTGAGGTGAGGCTGTAATGTACATTACACTTTAAAGCATAGCATAAATTTAACGCAAACTATGTTTAAGCGATCAAAAGTATGGCTGCATTATGCCAAGATTGACGGCAACAGCGTATGATGCAATATTTGTAAAAAGGTTATCGCGTCCAAGACTGACAACACGTCAAATACATCTAGAGGTCTAGAGATATTCGTATCTTCATATCATGGAGCACAGGAGGATAAGCTTCAAGGCACAGTACAAGATGTTAAGGTTGGGCTAAAATGACATTGAGGCATAGTCAAGGGAAAATCAAGAGGAATAAACCCAGAATAAAACTGTATACAGAACTCATATGGCACAAGAATCATTTGACTAACAAAATCACAATAAAAGTGTATACATGGATGGCAAAATCATTTTCCCACTACAGAAATTTCACTCTATATATATTTTGAGATATTATACCTCCAAAGACCACAGATATGACAAGTATTTGCAGGAAGTCATGTACAAATTATAAAGGCATTTATCATCCCCTTACATTGTGCTTTCTTTGACACGTTGCAATTTACATTCAATATACATTGAGGGAACATTTTATCATTTAACAAATTACAACGTTCACAGACAATTTCTTAATAAACAGCAATAGCGCACACAGAGATAAAAAACAATTTAGAAAAATCATCCTTTGTTGACCAGTACTAGGAACTATAAATTACATCTTAAGTGAAAACAAATGCTGTGAACTATGTTTTTAATTGTTACAGGTATAGAGAAGGACACGAACAAATGCAGGGACAATTTATGGACAAGCTTTGCAACATTTTCAACCTTTAAACTTTTTCAGAATTGAATATAAACAGTACTGTGCAAATAAATGCATTCAGAAACGTAATAGTCATTGCTGAAGAGAGCGAACAACAGAAAAACCTTAAATCACATAAATATTTGGCGTCACTAACTTTTTCCTTCAAACCAGCATCAGCTGGTATAGCTGCACTTGACCAAAGCCAGGGATTTTGTAGTAAAACAAGAAAGGGATATAAAAAGATCTGCAAGGAACTGGGAATGCCATCTGATGAAGTGGAAACATTACTGCTACAACTGCCTGAAAAATTGTAAGGGATGCAAAGAAAATCCACAAATGACTTCAACTGAGTTGCCAGAAGAAAGAGATTACTACATAAATATCCCAAAGTAGCCGCCAAGTCCCCAAACTTCTGTAAGTCAAGTCCGCAAACTTCTGTAAGAAAGTTATTTGGAGCGATGAGATCAAAATATAACTTTTTAGCCACAACCATAAAGGCTACATTTGGAGAGGAGTCCGCAAGGCCTATGATGAATGGAACACCGTCCCCACTGTGAAACACGGAGGCGTTACTGATATTTGGGGATGCAGGAGGTCCAAATGGAAACTTGTTCAGAATTGATGGAAGATGAATGCAGCATGTTCTCAAAGGATACTGGAGGAAAATGTCCATCATCAGCCCGGAAAATTACAATCCAAAACACAAGGCCAAGTCCACCTGTCATTCGTTTCACCAGAACAAAGTGAAGGTTCTGGAATGGCCATTTCAGTCTCCTGACCTCTTCATGCAAGACAGTCCAAGAATTTAAAAGAGTTGGAGGCTTTTTTTCCAAGAAGAATGAGGTGCTTTACCAAAAAACACCATTGACAACTACCTCAAGGGACTTCAGACTGTCATTGATGATAGAAAATAGATTTCAAAACAGTAAACACAAGTGTTTGACAATAAACGACTACGCCAAACCATTAACTACTTAAATAAAGTCTTTTGTGTTATATCTCATATTTTCTGAAAAATGACCAAGACAAGTTTGTCAGGAAATGTAAACATATGAGTATCAATCACGCAAAAAAATCAGTATATGGCCTCAGATTTATTCTACAGCAAGATAATGACCACAAACATACAGCCAAAGTCATTATGAATTATCTTCAGTGTAAAAGGATGTGAGAAAGCTGTATTCAGAGAAGATCTGTGGTTCCAATACGGTTGGAACACCCAGTCCCTCCAGCAGTTTCTTCAGAAGCTCTGTGCAAGTATAGCTTGAAGAACTGCTGCTGTTTTGGAGGTAAAGCGTGCTCACATAAAAACATTGATTAGAGATTTCTCTTTTGTAAATTAATTGAGAAAAAAAATAAACGATTAACAGCAACACTTTCCAACACCTGCCTAAAACCTTTGCACAGTACTCTAAATGCTAAAAACAGAACTAAAAGCTGTTTTCTAACAGAAAATTGGGAGCATTTTTGCACTGTACATTTTTGTACTGTATTAAGCATTGAACAGCTTTTACAGCGTTGAATGTTTTAATCGTTTTCTCTAGATTATGACTAGCTGAACACCGAATTAGACAAAAATAAGGTTCCTGTCACAAATAAAATGTTAGGTGTTCTTTGGAACCTAGTGAATCCTAATTTTGACCAAAACATTCAAATGTTTAGAAACAGAAGGGGTGTCAGCGGTCACGAGATTAGATTTGGTTGGCACAGGGAAGCTAAAAAAACTCTCCATTAAAATGAATCATAACGTTAACCTCGAGTCAACTGGGGATAAATAAGTGGCGCAAAACCATAAACCGTTTATATCGGTTTTTATGGCATAGGGTGAACAAACAACGCATTTATTAATGTTACTCCAGAACAGGAAGCAAAAGACTGTAGTCAGTCCCAAGACAGATCCAGCTTTAACTCACCGTCGACTCATGGAGATGGCCACATTTCTCAGAACAGCCTGAACAAATCACACTTTAAGAATTTAGTGATGGGGCAGCGGTAACGTTATATCAGCCCCAAATTAACCAACTAAGGAGAGGTTTACTGTTAACGCTAACGTTACATCTTCCAACGGTCACAGCGTAAACTGCGCTAGCGTGAAAAACGGGATCGTGAGATACTCAGTCAACACACCCCAGGCACAAGTTTCTTTTCTGATTAAATGTTATGCTAGAATAACAAATGCATTTTTAAAGTAACATTAAAATCTTTTTTCTTTGTGTTTAAAACAATTGCGATTAAAAAAATAAATATACTTAATAAAATTTTGTATTGATTTATAAAATATTATGTCGCTTTATTCCATGAATATTAAAAACTGTATTTATAAAACAAATGAATACTAATCTATATAATTATATTTAAATCATATTTAGTAAACTATTAATAATATTTAACACACACTTGGCAGTTGGTACAAAATTTTGGGGTTATTTTCAAAACAGAAATTACCTTCATAAAGTTAACCAATATGCTATTTTTAGACATTTTAATTACAACCCCAAATTGTAAGATATAAAAAAATTACGCAAAGTTAGTAACTTTTATTTTGCAACATCATGAGTAAATGATTCCGGGTTTCATTCTGCTCAACATTAATAGTGATAACATGAGTGATAATAGTGCAGACTTCGTTTGATGTGTATTTAAAAAAAAAAAACAATCAATTAATGCACAAAATCAAATGTTTTAAAAATCTTTTAGACAAGTGATCACGTGACAGACAAAATCACGTGATTGCTAATCAGCTGACCGCAACAGGGAAGAAGAGCACAAGACTGTCTGAAGAATGATACAATTACTCAAAAAACTACCCTCTGAAGATTGTCTTAAAGTCAGTATATAATTATTTTGTATGCTTTTAAAATTAGAATACAAATAAAAGATCATTGCATTATTTGATTTCTTCTCATGTTCAGCTTTAACGCTTTCGTTACTTTAGTTTAGTTTATTACGCTTAGATATAACGTTACTTGATTCTTGTTTAATTGCATAGATTTTTTTTTCTTCGAAAATCAAACACCAAAGACCCTAAATACGTTTGTATTAAATAGTACATTTACATTTCTTAATTTTGGCAGACACTTTGATGCAAAGTGACTTACATTTCAAGTTATGAACACATTTCGTCAGTTCTTGCTTTCCCTGGGGTTTAAACTCACTACCTTTGCATTGCTTGTGCAAAGCCCTACTGACTTAAAACAATATTTATAAGTCTTGAAGGTTACTATCTACCTTGATGGAGTGTGTAAGATAAGCTAAATACACAATGATGGAAATAATTATTTGACATTGTCTCCTCATTAGTTTGCCCAAACAGATGTTTGCTTCATTCTTTCTCTTTATCATTCAGATTCTAACCATTTCTCTTACTAGCTGCATAATTCATTATAATGTGTTTTCTTGTTCGCTGTTGTATGCAGCTCATACATCGGGTGGTGGATGGAGTGTGCGGCCGTCATGGGCCGAGGCGATCTGAATGTGATTATAGTGACCGATGGAGTCTGACGGAGTGGCTGGAGTTAATAGACAGTCTCACTTCACTCATCCGTCTGTCTGTGGGAAGGGGCTTATCTGATCAAGAGGTGAATCTAAACAACCCTGTTACTAATCTCTAACTATTTGACGTGTTTTATAGAGTGTATGCATTGGCGTCACATTGCCACTGAGTTATGTCTGCTTCACTGAGATCGGGTGGCAAAACAAGCAGAAAAATGGCTGCTTTTAAACCGAAAAGTGCTGAACTGCAAGTTATTCTGATTATTACATTTATACGCTCCTGATATCCATACTAAACAAAGCTTGAACACGTACAAAATTCTCAATGCCTGGTCGTACTTTAAAGCTGGATTTGTCAAGGACATATCCCTGCTAGTTAGAGATAGGTTTTGTTTTTAAATAATTGTATTACAATTTTTTTAATAAAAGCTTTTAGCTGGCCAAGCTTTCTGTAGCTAATGCTGTCACTCGGTCACATGTTTGGGCATGTCGATTATTTACTTATATTAGACAAACAATTTTCTCACAGTCCCATGTGAAGACAAGACATAACAAGATGGAACAATTAAATGAACACGCATAGTAAAAATATAGCCTTACAATTAAGTTACTTTTAGTTTAGGGCAAAAATAGATAGCTAACAGCAGCAAACTCTCAGCAATGGCTCAAAATATTATACTGGATATCATTTTATTTTAAATACTTTACACTTAAGTCACGGTTTCGTAACAAGTAAATTGTACCATATGTAAAGATGCCAAACATGTAATTTACAGTTAGAAGATATAGTGATTTACTTAAAAGACTGACCTACCAGAGTCACGGCCGAGACTGAAGAGGAACCGTTGCAGGGAGTGACAAACGTCTTTATTGACAGAACAAAAGCCCACAGAAACACCATCTTCTGGCTCAACGAAAGGAACAGAAGTCCAACTGAAAAACAAAACTGAACGTTCACAAAAATACAGAACTGGCAAACAGAGAACAGGTGTAATCAAAGACACAAGCTGTGTCACAATTCAGGTTGTGCAGCCTACCCACCCTCTGGAGGTCACATCTTTGGAGGATCCTCTAAAGGCTGCATCAACCGTTGGTAAAAGGTACAATCGAGCCGGCTGGTCAAATCCACTTTCACCTTTAGTACATTAATAGGCTTTTTTGCCACTCACTCTGTGGCTCCCGGGTACTGTGATGTCACATGCACACTCTATTATAGCTTAACACATCTTTAAGCAGTGGGATTGAAATGTTTCCGCTTGCAGATCCAGACACTGCTGAGTGATTTGGACACTGGGCGCAATGATGCTGTCGTACAGTGCGTTCGCTCCCGGTTCGATGAGATCAGACACGCTTTGGTCGGCAGAACCAACAGCATCTCTAGCACACAGCTGCAGGACTTCGACTGGCAGCTGAAGGTACAACAAGCATTAGTGAAAAAGCATGATTGTTGCATTTCTCAGTGTTGTTTACCCTCTTTTCTTCCATCTCTTTCTAGCTGGCGCTATCAAGCGACAAGCTGTCAGCTTTAAACACTCCTCTGCTAAATCTCACACTGGAGCTAAAAGAGAAGGGGATTCAGAGAGCTGTGAATATAGAAATGAACAAAGAAGAGCTTCAAACTCTCATCAGTGCTCTGGAGGCATCAAACAAGGTAATGCTTGAAGAGTTGGTTCTCTCCAACAATAAAATGTCTTTTGTTTACGTATAATTAGTTTCAAAACAACTAATCAGTGCTTATCTAAACTAAAGAAACTGAACACGATCTCTGTCCTTCCTCTGGACTCTAGTTTGTGCACAAACGTTGATGTTGGCTTGTAAATGTGCCATTTAAAAGTATATTAATAAGCAAAAAATGGACTGGTTGGCAAAGTAGAATTTCTGGTTGCTATGGTGGAGTCAGTGATTTCATATAAAGCCCCCGTACAAATAGGAGTGATTTAAACCAACCCACATATCTCTATGATTTTCCTTAGCTGAGATAGTGATATGCCAAATTGGTTGCTAAGTCACATTGCTATGGAAGGGTCAGTGATAGAACACAATGTTCCCTTTGTCACTACAAATAAACAAACTAACCTCCTTGTCATTTACCAAAGTTGAGTTAGAGTTAAGAAAATGTCAGTTTTAATTTTTAATGAGTTTTACAAAGTTTGACCCTATGTTAAGTCAATGGAAAATTTCCAAATATTATCAGCGATTTCTTAGAATTCCCTTAGCGGTACCAGTCAGTTCGAGTGGAACAGTCTAGGACAGGGGTGCTCATTATGTCGATCGCGATCGACTATCGCGGTGTGAAATTAAAACACTATCAGTCGATCATCGATCCCGTCACTGTTCAGTAAAGTTAGCTGCAGATTCACGGATTCGGTTTTCTCTGCTCAGTAGCTTGAGACCAGAATGTTCTTAGTAAACAAATAATACCTATTTTTAATCTGTGTTATGTAGCGGACAAACTACAAAACGTTTTTTATCAAAACAAGTTTCCCTCGGCATTCGCAGAAACACATTACCGTCTATGAGCAACCCGCTGACATGGAATCGCTTAGGGACCGTCTGCAAATGACCAGATCCAAAATATGTTTTACCCAGAATATGCTTCATAACTTCATTCTAAATTACTCTATTACAACCAAAATCAAGCAACACGCCACTCCTCACCTGCATATTGTACTGCACGACTCAGTTTCAATAAATATTTAAATATTTATTAGAGCATCATTTTTATTCTTGATTATTTGGATCAAAGCTCAATTGGTCCCATAAAAATCACTCTATTACCACCAAATTCAGGTCACACACAACTGTTCTAATGATTCAATTCAGTGCAAGTCATCAAATTAAACTCACGTTATTACAAAAAATGTAAATAATTCATTATTATGTGTGTTTTGTCAATTCTCAATAAAGTTGAAAATAATTGTTTGTTGATTGATGTTTCACATTTTTGTAGCGGGTAGATCACTTTGACTCCGTCATTTTAAAAGTAGCTGCAAGCAGAAAAAGTGTGAGCACCCCTGCTGTAGATGTTCAGATGTAGGGATGCATTGCCGCTCTCTCCCAGTGGATGGTGCTCAGGGAAGAACAGAGAACCTGTGTTTTAGAATCTTTGTTGACCCCCTAGGATCTAAGTTGTTATGTCATCGTGAAAGAGTGAACTGAGCGCCACCAAACTGTGGATTTCTGTGCCATGCAACAACAGTCCATGACATGTGAACAAAGAGCTGGTTTCGTTGGTCAATCGTGTAAAAAATGGAGATTGGTAGAACCCAACCTTCCCTGTGTTTGATGCTTTAAACATTTAATGTGTGATTCGTTTGTTTCGACTCAAACGCACTTCTTATGCTTCTACCCACCGCCATTCGAAATATCTCACAGCTATAGTGAGCTACATCACACTTTGCGTTCTAGCAGGAAGAAGTAGGGTCTCACACACCCATGTCGATGTGCTCTGTTTGAACGTTTCCTGTCCAAGTTTCAAACTAAACTCTAGCATCGAGCTCCAACAGAAATAAACTTTACACATCTCTAATAAAATCAACATTTCACTTGATTTAAATGGAATCATCTTCTTAGGTGTATATACACTAAACAATTTTAGTCATTAATCATAAACATAGAACTGAATCTGAACGTAATAAGCCTCAGTCGGTACCTTTTTCACCAGGTATCCTTCTCTGATGGTGCTGGGCTCCATGGCTCTGAAACTGAACGACGCTCCGGCTCACTCTGTGACACAGAACGCTCTTCTGACAGATATACCGACGCTTTTGGTTAAAGGGGAAGTTACTGTTCAGATCATGGTCCGCCAGTTTCCTTTGTGTTCAACCTCACCCTTCACTGAGTCAGAGATAAGACGAGCGCAGCCTCAACTTCAGTGCTCTGACTCTGCAGTAAATGCAGATCCTCTCTGATGTCTATGTTGGATTCGAATGATGTGACAGAACGCAGCTATGAACTTAACTTAAAACTGGTGCTCCCAGCCTTCGTCTAGAGCAGGGGTGTCAAACTCTGTTCCTGGAGGGCCACGGCCCTGCAGTCTAGCTCCAACCTCAACTAAACCCTCCTGATGCAGCTCGTGAGGTCCTTCAGGCTGTTTGTGAGCTTCAGGTCTGGGTCTTTCTGAGCAGGATTGGAGCTAAACTCTGCAGGGGTCTCTGGTCTGGAGGGTTTCGTTCACATCTTCCTAATGTTTAGGGGGATCATGAATGATGCTTTTAAGTAGTGTAGCAGGGATTGGTCAGAAGGGCTGATTGGCTGCATGTGGGCCTTTACTGGTTGGTTGGTTGGTTGGTTGGTTGTCTGTTCTGGATTTACTCGTCACCTGACAAACACACAGGCTGAGATGGGGAACCAGTGGAGAGAAATGGTAAGTGGATGACGTCGCCTCCATGAAGATCCTGTAATCCTCTTTTTATAAGATTTAAGTGAAATGTATTTCTTCAGTGATTCTAAGCAGATGCTGATTCTCAGAAAGTAGAGCCGTTGTGGATTAAATAATATATTTTAGCTCTTGTGTCATCTATGACTGGGGGAAGTAAATAAATGGATGTGTTCAACAGATTGTTCATTAGATTTGTTTAAAAAGTGGTGTTTGAGGATAAATGTTTCTAAGTGTTTACTGTAAAATATGTTCATTGATTACAATTGATGATGATTTAATGATTTTTATTTATTTTTTAAAAAGCATTGCAATTTGGGTGTCGGCTTGTAGTTGATTCTAATTTTATCATTGCATCCACCATTATTTATTATTTTAATTAAAATGTTTGAACAAAGAGTATTAAACTGATTTTTACTCGCTGGACTGAAGTTTGCTCAAGGGTTTTGCTACTGGAACAATGCAAAGGAAACTAAGATGAATGAGTTTATCCTCGTGGAAAACCACGGATATGTTATTTATTAACCACCACACCGCTCAGATTGTGATGCTCTCTACATTGTGCTTTATGACACCGGGAGAGCGGACCGGACGGGAGAGCTGCTAATCCTCCGAGCAGCTCTCTCTCTCTCTCTCTCTCTCTCTGATCTCATTAAAGCCCTCACACACACGGACTCGCTGGATTACGGTTCTCCGAGGATTACTATGGTCAGAAACGCACTCATGCCTTCACCTGCGAGGCCATTTCTCGCGGGTTTTCCCCTCACGCATCACCGAGTCCCGGTTTAGTTCCGCCTGGCCGCGCTCACACCTGATTCCCGCGCTTTCACCGACTCTCCTCATCATGGCCGACGTGCCGCAGCTCGTTAAAATTGGGGTTTCGCTCAAAACCACGCCGAATAACGGACCCGTTTACTTTAAATCGGACGGAACGCGCTTCGGGCAGACCCGAACCATCAAGTTACTCACCGGAACCAAGTACAAGATCGACGTGACGGTGAAACCGGGAGCGGTGGAGGCCACGTGAGTGTGACGTCAGAGTGTTTGATTCATAACGGTTTGAGAAATATTTTGCTTCAATTTTTATATTTGTAATGAAAATGTAATAATAGTACAAGACTTACCGAAAATAGTTCTTTCATTTTTAAAAGCAGATACCTCTTTTGATAAGTATATGACAGCTACGGAAATAAATTATAACCACCTTGTTGGTTTTGAGTGTTTGCCAACAGATAAAGGAATAATCACTTTAATAAATGCCTATAAACCTGTGATGGACTGGTGACCTGTTCAGGGTGTACCCCCTGCCTCTCGCCCAGTGTGCACCGGCAGACCCCCGTGACCCCGAAAAGGAATAAGCGTGTTGGAAAATTAATGAATGAAAATACCTATAACTGGGATTCTGTGAGTAAAGTATCTATTGAGAAGAGTATCCATCTCCACTCGTCTTAGAAGATCCTTTCCAGGTCTTGAGGTTTGGATTCTGACCGATGGATGTCCCACTGGAAAATGATCTTCTGTGTTGTTCCTTTTGAAGCAGTCTTCTGTTTAATTGGCTGTACATTTTGGGTCATTATCCAATGCTGATAGAGGTTCTCACTCAAAAATATCATGGACCACATCCATTTGATGTTGAGCTGTTGCCCTGCGCCCATTGCAGAACAATCCCCAGCACATAGCCTCCTGATGGACTATTTGGGGTTCATAGCTAGCCTTCCTCCATTTCCAAACTTGGAGAGTTGATGGTGAACAGCTGGGACTTGATCTTCTCTGAGCAAAACACTTCCACCAGTTTTTCTCAGAATCTGAACGTGAGCATTCTGGATTACCAATTGTTTTCCTGGTGACTGGTCCTCTGTAGCAGCGCTAATGCTGTGTAATTCCTTGCTTTATTTAGTTACTCTTTTCCCAAATAATGAAAAAGATCTCATGAAATGTAAAATGAAGCAATTAAACTATTTTGTTGTATCTAATTGCATTAGTTGACTAAGTAAAATATATATTTTATTAATACTTAATAATAGGTGATTCTGGTGTCACGTTTGATTAATGGACCATGGTCAGACATGGTCAACTCTGGAACAGATAAAATAATTGCATAAATGATTTAGAATAAAAGCCGTTTAGATGCACAGAGCTAAATGCCTGCAGTAACAATGATGTGAGACAAACTCTGTGTAATCTGCTGGAAACAGTGGATTCTACATAAGCTCATGATGTACATGGGATGTTAGTAGGTTAGAGTTTAACCTATCGCCCCACAGAAGGAGCACGAGGACACAGATGGACAGATGGTCGGCGGTTTCAACCTCTTTTATTCCTTCGACAGTGAAAGCCTCTCTCTGAACGACTGCTTCAGCGTTTTGTTGATTGACGCTTGTGTTAGATTTAGCTGAAGCCCTTGTTCTCACAGTTCTTCTGCAATCATTACATCATCAAAAACTGTGAATGCAACACAGATTGTGTTCATCTCTTGCGTGTGGCACGTGCATCTCAAATCATTTCAGCTTGAGCTGAAGTTCAGAACTGTCAGCCAATCAGATTCATACTCAGTACACTTACACGGCCTACGAGAAGCTCTACTATGAAGCTTTTTATTAATGCAATATTGTTGTAAATAAATAGTTACATGTTATTTCTTTGTTAAGTTTAGGCATTACGAGATGAAAGGTTACTTCACACGTATCTTTAGCCACGAATCTCTGGAGAGGGTCACAGGGTTCTGCTGGTGCTGCAGGTGCGGGGCCAGTAAAACTCACTCAAATTGTGATTAATCCGTCAATAACGTAGTATTTTACCATAGTATTTTTAGAAACAAGTTTCAGAAAACCACTGTAGAAACCACACGGGATCTTTTAGAAGAATCAGGTTTAAATGGATAAAATTAAAGTTAGCATAAAGCTAATTTCATTCATTAATTTTCTAACACACTTATTCCCATTCGGGGTCACGGGGAACTCCAGCGCACACTGGGCGAGAGGCGGGGTACACCCTGAACAGGTCGCCGGTCCAATGCATAGTCGTTAGTGGTTCCTGTTTGTTTTCTAACGGTGACTCCATATGTGCAATAAAACAGTTTTAAGAGTCAGCAGAGTCACATTTATCCCCCCCCACCCCCGTAGCTCGATGAGTGTGGGTGGAGTGAGCTTTCCATTGGAGCAGCAGAATAAAGATCCGCAGTCGGCTCTCTACACCGGGATGTACAGCACCGAGGGAGTCACCCACACCAAGAGCGGCGAGAGGCAGCCGGTGCAGATCAGCATTCAGGTGCGACAACATTCCCTGAGTAATCCCCTACACTACTCTCTTCGAAACGTAATCCAATGCGTTACTCTTAACGTAAAGTAATCCCTTGCAAGTCTTCAATAATCAATCAATAATCAGTTACGTCCATCTCTTACTTCATTAATTACTTTGTGTAGCATGCCTTGAAGTGCTCACGAGTCACAGGAACTACTTTAACGAAAGGTTAATCCTTGGGGTATTGAAGAGTGTAAAGTACCTTTTATAACACGGATCCTTCTCCATCTGAACGGTTCATGAGGTTCGTTTAAAGCACTTCGTTATCTACGAGACAATTAGTGTGTTGTTCTTAAATGATTCTGGAAGGTTTGCGAGCGATGGGATCAGATCTCACCGGAGCCTCTAAGTACAGCAGCTTGACCTGAACCCTGCGTTTCTCTTTCTGTGTCCAGTTCTCACACGCCGGAGTCTTCGAGAGCGTCTGGCAGGTCAAGTTTTACAACTACAACAAGCGTGAGCACTGTCAATGGGGAAACAGCTTCAACAGCATCGAGTACGAGTGCAAACCCAGCGACACCCAAACCCTCATGTGGATCAACAAAGAGATGTTCCTCTAGCTCCTCTGCGGCGATGGGAGAACTGGGAGCAGACTGGAACACATGCAGACGAGCACGTCCTTATGGTTCATTAATTGAGTCTCCAACAGCAGGTTGAATCACACGCAAGGCCCAAACAACCTTTAAAACCCCTCCTTTATGTGATGTACTGTGCTGTGATTGGATGCTGTGGGCAGGAAATACTGTTTCAAAAACCTGTAGCAACATTAGCTCTTAGCTAAACTGACAAACGGCAGTGTGAAGCATCAAAAATCACAAATCCAAGCATTATTCTAACGATAGAGAGAAATGCTGTGGACGCGTTGAGAAC